>JAHMML010000043.1:848305-981198 GCA_020341155.1 Eciton burchellii | reverse complement strand
GGAGAAGGGGGAGGAGGGGAAGGAGGAGGAGAAGGTGAAGGAGAAGCAGGAGGGGGAGGAGGAAGAGAAGGAGGAGGGGGAGGAGGAGGTGGAGGAGCAAAAGGAGGAGGAACAGGAGGAGGAGGAGGAGGAGTAGAAAGAGGAGGAGAAGGAGGAGAAGGAGGAGGTGGAGGAGGAGGAGGAGGAGGAGGAGGAGAAGGAAGAGAAGGAGGTGGAGGAGGATGAGGAGGAGGGAGGAAGAGGAGGAGGAGGAGAAAGAGGAGGAGGAGAAGGAAGAGAAGGAGAAGGAGGAGGAGGAGGAGGAAGAGGAGGTGGAGGAGGAGGTGGAGGAGGAGGAGGAGAAGGAGGTGGAGCAGGAGCATGTGGAGGAGGAGGAGGGGGAGGGGGRGGGGGKGGGGTGGAAGAGAGGGCGGGGAGGAGGAGGGGGAGGAGGCGGAGGGGCCACCCGTGTCGTATTTTTCGGCGCGCCGGAGACGGATCGCCCATTTACGCGCGCCCATATCGACCGCGTTAACGCGTGTCGCCGCCACGCCGGCCGGCCCGAGCTTCCTCGGGCGCGATGTCCGCTGATTTGACATGTGCCTTTTAATTGGACGGCGCGTTTTGGAATCCGGTGAAATCGGTCAACCGATCAGAACCGCCGCGGAACGAACGCTCGCTGCGCGATCGGAAACGGACAACACGCGCGACAAGGGACAAGTGATAGTCGATAACGCGTATATCATCGATACTTGTAATCCGGCGATGCCGGACCGCCGAGCGACGCTTTATTACTTCGCCGCGCAGCGGTCGCAGTCGCGTCTCGAGGCGAGCTACCGACGTCCAATTCCAGCAGCGTGCAAACAGTACTACCTTTCGTCCCCTCGGAACGGAATTCCGTTCACTCCAGCTGCGCCGAGCTGGCGATTAGCGGCGCGTTATCGGCCCTGTTTTCCGAAGACGCGCGGCGCGTGACGACAGCGGCGACGCGAACGCAATGACCCGGGACGCCGAGCGACGCCGAGATTAAACAAGCGACAACCTCCAGCAGCTCGCACGAGTCTCATCGAGCGGATATCCCGGGGATACATCGGTCGCGTTCCCAGCGGGGTGCCGTATCGTTGAATCCCAAGTATTCCGCCGCTCCGTCTCGCGGAGCGTGTCCCGAATACGCGCGGCCCCGTGAACGACGTCCGAGACGGGGGAACCGAAAAACGGGTGGGGGGGAGATAGGGAGGTAGGGAGGTGGGTAGGTAGGTAGGTGGGTGGGAAGCAAGAGGGGAAAGAAGAGGGAGGATAGAGGGGAAAGCAGTCGTAAAACAAAGCGCGTGCCCCGCGCCCTCCTCCTCGCCGCCGCTTTAGAGTTCTAACGACCGGTCCGGCCCGATAAAGTGTGCGTGCACACACGCGCTCGGGTCGGCGCGCACAGTGCGCCGGCGCGCGCGTGTGTACACGCGGCGGATGAAAGTCCACCAGGGGTCATCCACCAGCAGGGAGGCCACGATGCGCTCGCTTCGCTCCGCTTCGCTCCGCTCCGCTCCGCGTATCGGAATTACGCGTTCGACGCGTTGGATTAACGATTACCGAAAACTCGTTTACGTGTTGTGTAATTGCCGAGCGCGCCACCGCCACGGTGACCCCGGCAGCGGGGTCCCGACGACGTGTCGAAACACGTCACGAAGATGATCCTGGGAATGTTCCTTCCTCGTGAAAGAAGCGTCCGCTGGCCGATTACGAACGCGGCGACCGCAATGCGCAATCAGAGTTTCCTCTTTACTCGCGCAAGTAAGAATCGCACGCTTCGACGAGGAAAAAGCCGTTCCAGAGATCAGCGACGAGATCAGCGTCTCTCTCTCTCTCTCTCTCTCTCTGATGTTATTAACGATGTAACGGTATTATCGGAAACGAATCGACGCGAGATTGGATTCTCAACGTCAAGATTCTTGACTGAAGATCAAGGGTAGAATGCGCGTGGGATGGACATCCGCCCTAATCAGGGCAGCCTCCAAAGGACCCGAAAATCGGCGACAAAGATGCCGCTGGAATAAACAGAGAAATTCGCCATTCCCCATTGAGTCGAATGTCGAATCCGCCTGTGAGAAATCCGCTGTTACGAGGATGAGGACAGAAGCAGGGCAAAACGCGAGGGGAAAACAGGGCGGCGTAAAAATTTACGCGAGACTGTAACTCCGTCGAGCGAGCGCGTCCACCACGCGCCACTACGTTCATTGTACACAGCTCAAACATTTAGCTCGGCGTCCTCGGCGGCAGAGAATGTCCATCGTCCGATAGATCCGTCTCTACGGAAAGCGGAGGATGGTCGGTTTCGGCAGGTCGTAAAAGCCAAATCCGGAAAGGGCTCGGATCTCCCGAAGCGATAACGAGTCGCGGCCGCGTTTCGCGTCAACGTCAACGGGTGCTTTCTCGAAACGATCGACGAGATAGAGAAGCGCGATGCGCTTTACCGATGTATCTTTACCCAGATTCGTTGGCACCGTGTAAATCGGCAGCATCAGGGCCAACGATGCCGTAAATTAACAAAGGGCGAGAAGGCTCGATGGAGCGTCCCTTAAAATTTTACTCGCCGTTACTGCCAAGTTTCCGATCCCGGCTAGCCGGGAGCGCGCACACGTACGCTCCTCCGGCATTCCTCCGGCTAAAGGGTTAAGGATTAATAATAGTAAAAGGTCCCTCTGCTCGTTCCGTCTGCGAAGCCCGCGTTCTTCGCGGCTCTAAACACTCTCGCGAGGACGACGGAGCTTTATGATCGCGTCAAATCGTGCCGGTTACGTATGCGTGCTGCCGAACGAGCGCGCTTTTAGTGCCGCGATCGAACGCTACGACGAATTAGATCAAACCCGGCAGCTTTACGTCGCGATACGTTGCTCGATACGTAAAGCTGCCGTCCTTTTATACCTTTAATTCCCGGACGGCAGTCGAATTAAATTGGCGCCGGCCGGACTGTCCAACGGAAAATCGCCAAGGTCGGCCGGAGGGACGACTTTGGGTGTGTAGCGATCGCAGTTTTCCGACAAAAAATATCGCGACCGTATCAAAGACACGACGAATCGAATCGCATCAATTCGTCTGATTGGATCTCTCGAATTCAAACCGTCTTTCCTTCTTTTTTTCCCTTTTTTCTGGGGGACGGGGGGAGGGGGAGGGGGGCGGCGAGGCGGGAGGKCTTTCGTGATATTCGCTCTTCCGAGTGTAATCACCGGCTCGCCGGCTCTCGGAAGAGATGCGAACAAATTCCTACGATACGATAAAAAATACGGCATCTCGAATCTCCGACGAGGACGACGACGACGACGACGACGACGACGATCGAGATAGGGAGACTGCCYCCCCCCCCCCCCACTTTGGAAACCCCCAGATGACAATGCAACGACAATCCCGTCGTGTTCAACAAGGTTGACGTTAGCCGGTGAGTCCCGACGCGAGAGCGGAATCACCGAAAAGAGGCAAAGCAACGGCAAATAACCAGACGAGCACTTGGTCTCGGTCCGATGCCGCTTCCGCGTTATTATGTAAAGCCGGCATTCGCTATCCCTTGGCGTCGGGTCGCGGATAAAGCCAAGCTGCGAGAGGAGGAGAGAGAGAGAGAGAGAGAGAGAGAGCGAGCCGTCACGTCGATTCCAGCCATTTCTGGATAGCTCTCCGCGGTGGTTCGCAACGGTTCAATTGGATCAAGCTCGTCGCTACGCGCGATGCACCTTGCAGAGAGGATCCGCACGGACGACTCGAGCTCGTTGCAGCTCAGGGCGCGGTCGACCAAAGTACAAGACGGGAAAGACAAGAGAGAGAGAGAGAGGGGGGGGGAGAGGGAGTATCACGTTTTATGAAAAATCCCGCTGTGGCTAAAGCCGAATCTATACGCTTTGATACCTGGTAAGCATCCCGAATCATCCAGAGCGAACGCGCATTGGACGCGAACGGGTTTTTATTTGCAGTAAAACGTTAGGCGGGCGAACCACCCACAACGCATTCCACTGTGCTTCCGTGGGACGACTCGGAAATGCCGCAGCGTGTCCGGCATCGTGACCTATCAAGTGACGATTAATTTCAGTCGGAAGATAGGAAGCTTCGGACCTTGTCTGTAATTCGCTGATCTCGCGAAGAGCGATCCCCGTCTCTCGTCGCGTCAAGATATGTATTCCCCTGGACAGAGCTTGGATAGATGAATAGCCAATTTTTTMCCCCCCCYCCYCCCCGATCACCGCCGTGATTCACGTCGCGCTGATGATGCGTTGATGATGATGATGATGATGAGACGAGGTTACTCAAAATCGTGCGCCATTTTCATAGACTTTTTCGCGCACGACGAGAGAGAAATGAACAGAAGAGGGGAGGAGGAGACCAGCATCGGTGCATCGGACGGATTAAAGCTTGTAATCTCTCGGAGATAGTAACATTTTACATGATTCACTTTCATGATTCGCCTCGGGCTGATTCATTCTCCGCATTACGGCAAATGTAGGAGAAGCTCGGCTAACGGCGCCGAATAATTCAGGCAACTTTTGGCGCTGTTACAGCGCCTCCTCATACGCGATCAGCCAAATTGAATGCGGCGAACGCCGACTACAGTTCTTTCATTCGTACGCATGAATACCATCATGGGTGCTGTACGTGTACCTCCCATCGCGTTTACTCGGCATAAATTTTTTTCGGTTGCGCAACGATAACGATCGGCTGCTCAGGGAGCAAGCCGCAAAAATGTGTGTCTCTTCTAGTTGTCCGGCAAGCAAGATCGCGCGCGAACGAGTGCATCATCCCGTTTACGTAACATTGCGCCCTCAACGATCGCGAGCAGCTTCTTGCTGCTCGCGCGAATTCGCTTCTTCATAGGAATGCCAATCCTACTTGTTCCGGGATTCCGTGCGTAACGTTGATGTCGATGTCGCTCGCCGAGACGATAAAACGATAAAAGGGATCCCCTCGACGATGAGAGAGAGAGAGAGAGAGAGAGAGAGAGAGAGAGAGAGAGAGAGAGGACGCCGACCGAAACCGAAACCAACTAATCGTAAACGAGCTTCGAGCAGGAGAGGAAGGTGGCGAAGGCACAAGAGGAGAGGTAAGAATCCTGGCGAGAAGGCCCCTCGTACTCGCCGAGATTCCAGTTTCTCCGTTAGTCGAGAAGCGAGCAGCAGTCGCGAAGATGAGAGAAAGGAGGAGCAAGGAGGACAGAGCGAGCGAGCGAGAGAGAAGGAGAAACATCTCTCGGTATACACGCCGAGAGGCAACAGCCTAACTCGCCGAGGTCGGGTCGACGAATAATAAAATAAAAGAGCGCGGATGGGGTGCAAGGTGGTAGGTAGCGAGGCGAAGGTGGAAGAAGAGAGAGAAGGGAACTTTGCTGTACGATGGGTGGTTACGCGCGGCGGTGTTGGTGGAGGAAGATGCAACCGCGAGGAATCGAAGGGGCGCGCGCGCGCGCATCAGAGAGAGCCCGACGTTGCCACATGCTCACTAAATTTCCTGAGCGCCTGAAATATAAAGGCCGTCTTTATAAGAGCGCGCCGGTGTGCCGCGCGTGCTTATGCGACTTGCCTTCGAAACTCGCATCAAATTCTTGACGTCTCATTAAACATCGTCAGGTTTCAAGCAGTTAAACGTTACGCCGCTTCAGGCCGCTTCAGGCCGCTTCAGGCCGCACAGCAAGGCACAGCCCGCACGCACAAGTAACGAATCGCGCCGGAAACACACACAGAAGAGTCCTTCTTTCCTCCGCGTTCCGCCTCTTACTCTCTCGCGCCTTTCTCCCCCGCGCGTACAAACATTACGCCAATTGGACAAGGGTGTTACACATCGCGCGACGACGAATGCACGACGACCAACATTCCGCGGGCTCTACGGCTCTACGAGTCCGTAAATCCGTCAAGCGAGATCCTCCCCGTTTTTTCACCAATCACGGTGGATTTCACGCGGGGCGCGGGCGAACCCGCTCGGGGGATTAAACGGGAGATAAGATTATCAGCGGCAGCAAGCAGGCCTCGATGACCTTTCACGTATCTTTCTCGCTTTGTCCAACATTTGCCGGTCGATTCTTGACGCGGCTCTGCGCGTGTTGCACGCACGTCGCCCGGCAGCTCGAGAATGCGAGGTGTCAACGGCTAATAAATGGCCTGTGCATATATCTTGTTACGGATTTGCTTTATGTCTTCAGTGAGTAGTTTGAACGTGATACGAATTGTGTCGATACGTCGCCGCTCCGTCCTTGTAATTTACCGATCGCCATAAATCTCCTTTCTTCCCAGACTTGGCGTTTTACAGCTCTGCCCGCCCGCCTACCTCCGCGAGCCTTGATCGATACATCTCGCCGCTATTTTCGGGCCGCTCATTCCGCCTGGCCGGCAGAAATTAAGGGGAATCCCCGAATGGTGGAATGGTCTCTTCGAATCGAGATTCGCTTCATGAATCGCTTCGCGCTCATTCGTGAAACTTTTTTCCATTCCGGTAAACGATACGAGATAATTCGTCCACGGCTCATTCAGACTTCCAAAGTCGCAAGCCGGTGCGAGCATCGGCCGTTAATTGATCGTTGTTTTCAGCAAAGCAATTTGCTCCCGAGACATTAGTTTGCTCGCGCGCCTACTCGAGAAACGATTTGCCTGCCAGGAGAAATGATTAACCGCTCGGAGCGTGATACTCTCTCCATTCGATATTCTCGATATCTTGGTCTTGGCGCTGGTGTTGATCCTAATTTTACCGCCTATTAACGCCCATCATCCCCCATTACGAAAACAAAGCAACGCGTCGTCGATCCAATTGACCGCCTTTCATCTACATATTTAACCAGTTTTGAAGAGAGAGAGAGAGAGAGAGAGAGAGAGAGAGAGAGAGAGAGAGAGAGAGAGAGAGAGAGAGAGATTCTTCCTCATCGACATTTCGAAAGCAACGTGACGCGGCGATCCGTGAATGACCAGCGGTGGATCGGACTCCATTCATCGGACTCCGATACGCCAAATTATTGGCGTTTACTCAACATTTTCGGTGCATTTTTAGAAAACTCTCGCTCGGCGATTAAACGAAATAGATCGAGCGCTGCTGAAAAATGGTCAATGGTACATAAATACGCTTGCAATGCGAATGCAGCGTACTTTCTAGCTGTGGACGATGCGGGTGGACAAGTTTCGGGGAGAAGGAACGATCAAACGGTTTCGGCTGCCGAAAAGCAGCCCGCGCGCGATCGTTGACGCGAGCGCAACGAAATCCCGAAGGCTCGAGCATTAATAAGCAATCAACGATGTCACAATTACAGGCCTTTATCCCTTCGGAAGATAATCACGACTGATGGGCGAGAGCTCGTTTGGCGTGCGATAATTACGCATAATAATCGCGACCATTGCGTCATTCTCATGGACGGCGCGCGCGCGCGATTTCATAAATTTTCGATAACCAATCTGTAAGTCGCTCTCCCCCCGTTGCTCCGTTGCTCGTTAATTTAAGAGCCCGATTCGACGGCTTTTCCCGGTTAATTTCCCGAAAACTGATGCAACAGACACATGTAAGAAGACAAGTCTTGGTGTTCGCGCGCGATTAGAAATCTCGCGCCCTTCCGAATAATTGAAACTGAAAATGATTGAAAGGGAAGGGAAAAGGTGTAATATTTCGTGTTTGCGCTCCCGCCTCGTATTTTCTTTGCATCTTCGTCGTCGTTTTTCACGCCGCAATTCCATTCGTTCTTTCGTCGCGCTGCTGAATTCGCCGTTATCACAACAGCGAGTTGTTGCAATTGGAAGCGACAACTATAGCGCTAGTTATATTTTCGCCGATTCGTCGGTCGATATTTTGCAAGTAGAAATAACTAAAGGCCGGGCGCGTTCGCGTTTCGAATAAATTAAACGAATTACGTTGGAAAGTTCATCGACTGCTTTCCGACTAATATTTGCCGTGCACTCGGTTTACGCTCGAGTTTACCGGCAAAGTCAACCGCGCGCGGTATGCGCGCATTATTTCTGGAATTATGATATTCCGCGCGAGATGCGAATCTCGAGGTGGAAAAATCCGCCCGGGCGGATCGCGAGGAGCAACCGCCCCCTCGTCGGCTCGTCGCGGGCGGGCGTCGCGAAAGGGCAGCGTCGCGGCGGGAGGGTCGTAAAAATGAATTATCGTATACGGTATTATCGGTCGTTGTATCGACCGCGAATGCGTGCGCACGTTATTTCCACTACCGCCGCCGCCGCCGCCGCGCGAGATCGAATTTATCGGGATTTCGACGCCGAGGGCGCAGGGCGCAGGGCGCGGGCCCCGCGCGCGTCGCGGAGTCGTAAAACGGCTGCAGCCGCCGTTAATTGCGTCATCGGTCGCCACACTTTCCGCAATTTTTTTTAAACTTTCGCCCGATACGCGGCGTGCCGCCGCAGCGATGAAAAACGCCGCTTTTTATCGGCGAAAGCACCGATGGCTCCCGCCACTCTCGCGATCGAATCGCCGGGCGTGCAGGACGCGGTCCAACGCCGTCCGAATTTCGCGCTCGTTTGAATTTCAAGGACCCTCGCACGGGGGAAGGAGGAAGGTGGAGGGGGAGGGGAGAGGGGCAAGGCGATCCGGCGCGGCGAAACAGTCGCGCGCGCGCTTCCTTATTCCGGGGCGGACTGGCGATACTTTGTCGCGCCAACGAATGCGATTAGCCCCCCACCCAGCGCTGGCCCGCCGCGACGATTGCGTTCAAGGAGCTTCCACCCCGCGCGAGCTCATTGCCCCCTCCTCCCTCCCCCGGGCTGCCAACTCCGCGGGGGGGATGGGGGGGACAGCGAGTTACGTCTCGTCTCGTCTCGTCTCGTCTCGTCTCGGCGCTCTGTATTAAGCTGTAACGAAGAAAATTGTTCGCAGGCGAAATAACGGCGAAGCGAAGAAGCGGAAACGAGAACGTCCGCGCCGCGTGCTCTCTCTCTCTCTCTCTCTCTCTCTCTCTCGTTGCGGCGGATGCTGCTTGGAACGAGGCACGTGTTTTTCCTGGCGGAACGAAGAACGGCAAACGCCCGGGGACACCTGTTACCTGCGCGATGCATTATTTCGCGTGATACTCGCCGCGTGTCATTCCGGAGTACGGAAGCGGGAGGAAGCGGTTGCGGGCTCGTCGGTGTACGTTTTCGGGGGCGAGATACATCGATCCGGCGCCGCTGGAACACGCCCCTGCGTCCGATCGCTCCTATTTTAATCTCCGGACGGTCTCGGAGGATCCCGCCGTGCGCGCGGAACGCGCGATCCGATTACGCCGGTATTCGTTAAGAAGCACATTCGCCGCGCGTGGTTGTTTACGTATCGGCGTCTTTCATTCGCGTGTCTCTTGGCGCTCCAGCGCGGCGGCGGACGAGGGAGATGGAAATTGAATAATCTTCTTCTCATTCTCCGCTAATGATCGACGTCTCCCTGTCGAGATCAACGAACGGATTGATTGACGGAAGGGAAAAATATGCGCGCCCGCGCCCGCGCACCTATCGGTGCACGGAATATCGATGAGCGGTAACTCTTTTTTGTTAAATGACGTTGTTGAAAAATACGTACGTCCGTGGGAGGGAGCGTCCGATTAAACGGGGTTCGCGTGTACGAAACGCGCGATTCGATTAAAGAGCGTTAAAGAATGGGAATGACGGCGGCGCGCTGTCAAAAATAACATCGCATCGGCGTAAAACGTCACTCCGGCGAGGTAAATTTCTATTAAAGTTTCCCATTTTGGCGCAGCGAGATCCGAGCATAAAGTATACGCGTTTTGTCATTTATTCGTATCCTCGTGTCGCTTTCGATTCTTCACGATCCAGGAAGCACGAATATCGCCGCCATAACGCGCGGATTCTCGGAGCGCGCGCTCCGCGCGCGATAATAAATAGCGAGCGCAAGTTAAATCCACGTAAAACGCGACATCGCAGTTATGAATTTTTTAAATATCTCCATACCGTTGCGAGGGCACACGACGGGCCAGTCGAATGGTAAACGACGTTCATGCACGCCGGTTTCACCGGTGTTAATTAGTCACTCGGCTGCAAATTATCGGCACGTCGAAAAGCCTGGATGGAAACTACAGGCAGTTTCGACAATTTGGCCGACTACGTTCCCCATTTTCAGTTACTTGCACGCGCACACGCGCGACTCCGGCACGCCGAGACCCGCGGGATTGTAAATAAAAGCTCGATTATTGCATCGCGCGCAAATATTATGCCTTTTTATTGAACGTGCCCCGGAACATTCGACGCGTATCATTTACGTTATTAATATGCGATCAAAGATCAACAACCGTTCCGTTGTTGCGTGATCGATTTGCCTTTAAAATTTGATTCGGAATTATCGAAATGGGATATGTTTTAAATCGCGTTTATCGCCAAAGTGATTGATTTATCGTCTACTACTAGCCCACGCTCGGATTTCGTTTCACAATAATCCCCGGTTTTCGTTTCATTTCGGTACTGGTAGCAGCCACACGTCGATACGTTATACGCGACATGTGCGCGCGGGGTCCTAGCCGCGAGTCCCGGCTTGTTATTTTCCAAATAACTCGGCATGCGTGGACAAGATAAAGAAACACGAGTCGCAACAGCGCCGTGAGCCGCGCTAATTGGAAACCGGCCAGCCGGCTTCACGAGAGAGAGAGAAAGAGAGAGAGAGTTAGGTCAGGCGAAAATGCGTGAAAGGAGAAAAGAAGAGGAAGAGAGCCATCGTCGGAAATCATAATGCCGAGCGTGCGTGGAAAAAGTATAAATAAGCGGCGCGATCGACCGATTCATTGAGAATCTCGTCGGAAAATATCTCGCTCGAATAGCCGAGGGAAAGGAAGGAAGGAAGCAATGAAAATGAATAATTCGAGATGACACAGTCAGCGGCAGTCCCGCTTTGCTTTTTACCGGCGATGCCGGTCATCCCCCTCGCGCGAAATCCCAGCGCGAGACGACATCTCGCGATAAAGCCGCGCCCGCAGCATCCGCAGCGTCGCTTCGCTTCGCGACGACATCCGCTCGCGGCTACCGAAATCGCGAAAATACGGGGATACGGAGATACGGGGATACGGGGATCCGCTGGCTCCCCGTGAGAATCGAAGCGAAACGAAGCTGCCGAGCCTCCGCTCAACGAGCCTTAACGTCGGATATTTAATCGTCGGTTAATCAACGATGCCGAACGCGCCGCAACGGAGAATGAATTCGTTGAGCGAATTCTTGAGGGCGGAAGGAGGGGGCTGAAAGGACGAGGGCGGCAGGTAAAAAGGGGCGGACGAGCGCGGCACTCGAGAGTAATAAAGCACCGTCTCGCGGTGCGAGCGAGCGGAAGCGCGGCGGCGCGACATCTTACGCGGTGCGGCGCGCCGCGTGTCACGCGCGAGGGGAGAGGGGGGCGGATCGCCCGAAATTGATCGCGCGTCGCGCGTACTCTCATTACCGGCGACTGGCAGAGCGTGTATGACAATAAATGGACCTCCTCTGCGGCTCGGAGAGAAGCGAGAAGAAGGATGACGGCGAACGGGCGAAGCCTCGACGCGTTTCGAACCCGATGCGATCTCCCCCTCTTTCCCAGCCCCTTCGATCCTTTTCCGGACATCCGTGTCCCTCTTGGGACACGGTGGCATTCTTCGAGCGATGCAATCCCCTTGACGAGATCTTCAATCATCTCGGATCGCGCTTCACTATTGTTCGGCTTCTTTCGCGCGCGACAATCGCGCGAGGCAGCACGACGAAATGACAAGAATGATGAAATAATGGGGGGTAATACTCCGGCGATGCAAAGCGTCGCGCGTGTACGTTATAAATTATCGCCTATCGATCGGCGACGATTCCGCGCGGGAGATGAATTCGCGTAAACAATCGAGCCATCGAGTCCTCCAAGCGATTGAGATGGATCCGTTTTATCGGACCGTCCCTCTCCGTTCCTCTCCCTCGTGCGTTTTCGCGTAAAGCAAACACGGTGCGATCCGCAATCGCATCGGCAAGTTTTAGCTTATTGCCATCGGCGGCGTGCCGGCAATTTTCTCAACTCGTCGTTGCGGCGAGTTTCGCGTGCGTTTCGTTACGCGCGACGATTCAACGGAATTATATAAACCTCGCGTGCCACGCGAACGACTCGTTCGCTCCGATCCTTTACCGCCGCGTAAACGAAAAATTACAACGGGAGGGGGGAGGGGGGGGTGGTGGTGGCGGCGGCGACGGCGACGAATAATTCCTGCCGACCGATCGGCATCTCGTGTTTCCCGCGCCGCGGAAATTCGCGCTGCCCGACACGTATCGACGTTCCGTCCCCCTCCGCGGGAATGTCAACGATATTATCCGGCATCGCGGCGCGGCGCGGCGAATTTCGTTGGACGATCATCACGGCAGCAACGGACGACAATGACGCCGAGCATCTCGCGTGGCGCCGAACGCGTTCGATCGGCGCGGGAGATCCGCTGCCGCTTCCCTCTTCCCTTCTTCCTTCCTTCCGTTCCTCTCTGAAAGGGATTACCGAGATATTTGGGCTCATCAGGGTTGCCGCACGGACGGCAATTCTCTCTCTCTCTCTCTCTCTCTCCGCTCGAGAGGAGCGGCGCGCGCGCGCGTACGCACACACGGGTGCGCGTAATTCGGTAAATTAAATCGTCGATGCTGCAAACGTGAGGGGAGGGGGCGGGGGAGGCGGGGGCGCGGKGCTCGCGGAAGGGAATCCGCGAAGGGAATCGGCTGCGTTTATCACTCGCAATGGCCGAACTCGCCGCGCGGACGACGGTCCGCGACTCTTTCTCTCCCTCTCCTCTCGGGGAGTGGGGGGGAGGGGCAGAGGGGTGTGAGAAAAGGACGGGAAGAAGCTTGGTGGAGAAAGCACCACACAACGAACGACGACAACCGCACACACTCTCGCTGTCGCGCGTCGGAGCCCGCAATGCGTTTCTTTGATCGCCGCCGATCGGCGGCGATCGGCTGAGAATTCGCCGGAATCTAATTCCCCCCCCGATTCCCACTGTGTGCACCGTTTCCGTCGCACGCACGCACGCACATACACGCACACATGCACGCAGATGGCTCCTGCCTGCTTCGAGATTCGATTTGCACTCACCGACGATGCGTCCAAGTCGATGAATCGTCGGCGAGCGGTAGACTGGATGGGCGGGCGGGGAGGACGGGATGATGGCCAAGTTCCGAATCCAGTGCCTAGGGGAGACGATGCCGCGCCTGGTAAATCCACCGTTCGTGGCGAGCGAGGGATCCGAGCGACGGCGGCGGCGGCGGCAGTGGCAGCGCGACAACGTACACTCGGCAACGGGCCACACACATATACGAGACAGTGGTTGGCACACACTACTGCTGCTGCTGCTGCTGCTCCTGCTGCTGCTGCTGATGTTGCCGTTGTTGCTGACACTGTGATCCGCACGCACTTCACCGCGAAAACGAGAAAGAAAAGTTGCCCGGGTAGAACCGCGATTAACAGCGACGACGGCGATTCAGGACGAGCCGCGACCACAGCCGTGACAACAGCGACGACGATCCGCGCGATTAAAGGGACCACGGTTTTTCGTTTCGCTCGCACTCGCGCGATCCCGCGACGGTAATGACAACGAAAATGAGAATACTGTGAGACGCGACCTCCTCTATTCCGCGAGCGGCACAATGGCCATCACACTCGACGAGCGAGGGAACATGTTTTGTTTTCCCTTTTGACCTCTCCTTTACGTCGGAAGGCAACGGCGACGGTGACAGCGACACGTCGATCCGCCGTGAAGTCGGAGTAGCGACTGTCCTCGGGAGACTGGCGGCGCAGCCCGATCGACCAATCGTGCAGCCGCTTTCACTGAGCGCCATCTTGCCATCACCCGAACTCGGAGAAGTGGACGTACGAGCGTTCACGGAAACATACGACTGTATTGTACTCGTCGTGTGTTGCTGTTTCCACCCCTGCATCACCACCCGTAAACTTAACGTATTGACACGTTCTGTACACAAAATCTGGATAGAAATGTTCCATAATTAGTAAACAGAAATAATTGATCGGAAATATTTTTAGATTAATCAGAGAGAGCCTTGTAACGACGGCGATGTAACGACTATGAATAAATGAATGCGTCTTCTTTGCGTTTTCAAATACCGTGCTACTGGATTTTGCATCATCATACGCATTGCCGTTTCCATGTATCTCTCTGTGCAACGTGAGAAACATATTACGTGCTCTCTCTTTTACTAAATATCGCAAAAAACATAGGATTCGACGCAAATGATTTATAAATATAAAGCAACATTGTTCTTTATTGTAAAAATGTCATAATATCAGTAATGTCCAGATGTATAAGCAGTTTGTCCCATTCATGTTTCTTTGAAATTGTTGCAGTTGTTTTGCTTTTATTTTTAACAACGTGCCAGAGACAAAGAGAGAAGATGCGAAACCATAAATATATATGGGAGAACGTAAGAGATATTGAAAGAGATGTATCATCTTAAATTTTCCACATCATCCGCATTATTACCGAATATTTTGGTTATATATAATTTTCAAAATGATGTCTGTGATTTTTAATTAAACATAAAATACCTTTCTATAGCAAGGTAAAGGTTTCATGATTTTACTATATTTTCTTTTCTTAAAAGGTTTTGAGAACGAGTTTCATTTTTAAATAAAAATTTAATTCGTTTAACCTAGACGGAAGCAATCGTGTATAAAAGTATAGTAAATGTTGTTCTTAAAATAAGATTTATCTTAGGAAGGAATAGCAAATTCACTGTAATCGTCGATAACTCGATATGTCGGTATTGCAGTATTTCGAAAGACGACGTTTCAGTAGATCGTGTAACGCTCTACACGATATCGCATCTTATCGAAACAGATATCTTTGTGCATTATTGATGGAACGTCAAGTTAACGTCAAGTTAATGCCTTAAAGGCATTAAAAGGACATTTGGATTACTCTGAGGAAATGATAAAATTAACAGGAACAAGTAATGTAACGCACATTCCTGCGATCAATTTATTTCAAAGGAATTGCATTTTTTCATTATATTATAATCATATTATATCGTATTGTACATCATATTGTACATTATATTCCAAGTTATTCCGAGATCGTAACACCCGGTGACATCTATCGAGATTCGGTGAAACTATGCTCGCTGTTCCTAAAAAGATACCGATGATGCTTAAATGCATCGCTGTGAATTTAGTGACAAAAATTTAATACGTTTAAATCCGAGAAGAGATACGAGATGAACGATTTAACCGGCCTTGCTTAAAAGATAATGGTACGAATCAACAACAGATCAGACAGTTTTACTTGGACTGGCCTAATTTATGAGCTAATTCTCAAAAAGTTGTCATTTTAAAAGTGAGATGAACGATCTCGGGAACTTGACCAATCGTTCATCTCTCGCATATGCTTGTGACAAAATTATATGCTTGGTTATAAATCGTGAGCTTAGATCCCATTCGAATCATCAGATTCGCCGAATTGAACTCGACTGAATTTCGTCGAATTTAGTCTGGCAAAGTCTGGCAAAATCTGAGAGGCAACAGTCGGCACTGCGTGCGAGGGTACGATTCGAACGATGAATTTTAGATTTACAGCCGTCCAGGAAAAATTGAAAACAAGAAGGCAGGAGATAAGAGGCCGCGATATTGCAATCTCCTTATTTCGCGCATACGCACTTCACTTTGCAGCGCTAAGAAATCGGCCGGCCGTGCCGACAAAGAGAGAAAGAGACAATCGTGGTGGTGTATTCACTGAGAAATAAGGAAATCGGGTCGTATTGTATTGTTATTGCCGGCCAGGCGGAGTTTTAACTTTCTGTTCATTTTCGTGTTCGCCATCAGTCATGTTCGCAGCAAGGCGTATTCTAGTCCCCAACACGCTGTACGTGTAACAATGTCATCTGCCGTTCCGTCTCTGTGTTACATAATTTTTAACCTTAAGTTTTATATTCAACCATTGCAATGATTATTTTGTTTATTGACGTTTATGACGTTGCCCAATATTTGAATCCCGGTATTTAAATTGAAACTGTTTAGTAACAAACGGTTTATAACTTACTAGTACTTTCCGCAAGTGAGGCCTTGCAGCAAGTGTAGTAATTGATCATTAATAACTGATTATAAACTGTGTAATTGAAATGTTAATTATTAAAAAGCAAATTGGATACGAAATGAATATCGACTTTCTCTTTGTGGATTAATTTTCCGATAAGAAGATTTTCATAGCGTCGTTCACTAAAAAAACTTGGTCACTAAAATACGAAATAATTTCGCAACATATATATATATATATATATATATATATATATATATATTTACCGCAATATATTTTCCTCAAACTAATCGTATCGAATGCTCGAATGTCTGATTCGTGCTACTGATAAATGTCATTTTGATTAAAAATCTGTCGACTGCTCCTCTTTAATGTCAAATCTATTTTCTGTTACTATCATATCGTATATTATGTTTATTGTTAAATACTGTTAATTTTTTTTAATTACCGTACTTTTTCAGAAATAATATAATAATATAATATAATGTTGTGTTAGATTATTGATGATACAATGCATTCCGTAGCAAAGATGTGTTTCGAAGATCGAAGCACTCGCTGCCAGACTTGCCATATGATTACAAAGCTTTGGAGCCTATCATATCTGCTGAAATTATGCAGCTTCACCATTCTAAACATCATGCAGCCTATGTTAATAACTTGAATATCGCCGAGGAGAAAATGAAAGAGGCAGTCATGAAAAGTGATATCAAAGCACAAATTGTGCTATCTTCAGCGATCAAGTTCAACGGCGGTGGTCACCTCAATCACTCAATTTTCTGGTGCAATCTTTCACCCTGCGGCGGAAATCCAGACGGTGAGATCGAAGCACAAGCGTATTAATCGACCGATTAACCATCTAATCGAGATGAAATGAACCATCTTTTATATTCGGATATAAGATATCTGAATATGTAACAGTTGCGAGTATAGTTAAATATAATAAGATAAAGTATTCATCGTATATTTTTAGACGTTCTTCTGAAGCAAATAGAAAAGGATTTCTGCAGTATGGAACAGATGAAAAAGTGCCTATCGGAGGCTACTGTGGCAGTTCAGGGCTCCGGTTGGGGTTGGCTCGGATACGATCAAAAGACAAAATCGCTCAGGATAGCAACGTGCGCGAATCAAGATCCGCTCGAGACCACGACTGGTCTTATTCCTCTCTTTGGCATCGATATATGGGAGCACGCATATTATCTGCAATATAAAAATGTACGACCGGATTATGTAAAGGCGATCTTCGACATCGTTAATTGGAACGACGTAAACGCACGCTTTAAAAATGCCGCCGGCTGCTAAGAGGCGACGCAGTTATTAAATGCATAGGTATATCCAAAAGTTTTATCAAAGAGTGACATTATTAGGGTTTGAATATCGAGTCACAAACTTCTTTCGGGATGTTTGTTTCAAATTACCAACTCTTTCTTCCCTCGTAAACTATTGGAAGTTTGTTACGATGACGGGGAATAGTAAACAACTAAAACAGATGTAAGAATAAGAAAACTTGTTGTAATCTGTCTCAACTGTAGCAATATCTCAAAGATGCAAAAGGTATCTCTTTATGTTTATACATAGATGGCTGTATGTAAAGTATGCATTTATAGAATATAATACTTGGAATATTCATGTGTCTCGTTTGAATTATGAAAGTATACAACGGGATGCGTTATCCTGTGTGTTGGATCGCATCGATGTTGCGTCGATGTTGCATGGAGACCCAGTAATCCTTTATTTACACTTGCAAATGGCAGACACGTATATATCGTACATCTATTACGGCTTTGTACATCTTCCGGAGAGATATATCCCTTCGTTCCGTTAATCGCGCGTGGTATGACCCGTACATCTCGTTGGCATCCCGTCGCTCAACGCTGGAATGCCAGGGGGAACGAGGTTATGTCGGAGAGAGTGAGCAGCAAGCTCCTATGATTCATCCGACGAATGATCCGAGCTTCCTGAAAGAAAGAAAAGCTTCGTTATCTGTAGGCGGAAGCGCGATCGCGATCCTCAAGCTGCGATCATTGCAGCTGCGATCATTGGAGAGCGACGGAGAGCGGCAAGAGAGCGCAAGCCCGAGAGCACGCAAAGTTGCGCGTGAAATTGCAGGCGCATAGCGAGCAACGCAACGCCGCCGTTCGCAGCAACGTAAACGCGAGAGGCGAACAGCGACGCAGAGGAAAGCGAACGGAGTCGCGCGCGTCTTCGGCGATCGATCGGGAGGACGACGCCGCCGTCGGCAACGACGACGACAACAACGACGACGACGACGAGGCTGGACGGGAACTCGGAGCGCCGAGTGGCGTCGTGACGCGCAGCGTGCACGCTTGTTCGCCGCCTCCTCCGCGAGCCATCCCGAAGCATAGCAGGAGCAGTATGGCCCTAGGATCTCAGCTGTTTTCACGTCACTGCCTGCGTATCTGGTGAGTCGCCGCACCGATCTGCCTTCTCGCTCCACGCATATCGCTATCTCGCGCTACGCGATCGCGCGATCGCGCGTCTCGCGCGTCTCGCGCGCGGACTCGCCTCTCGGCGCGAATGCGATCGCGCCGTTGACTGCCGCCCGCTCGCGCTACTCGTTTATTTATTTAAGTAGCTTCGTTATCGACGAGGTGCACGAACGACGACATCGAGCGCTTTCCGCAAGCGAGCGAGCGAGCCGCCTTTGTTTGTCGTTCCCCGAACGACTTGAATACTGATCACTTTGTGACCGGAGGATCGTTTCGTACTCCCTCCCGAGCAGAATGCATTTCGCATTTCGCGTCGCGACGCTGAATCTGAATGTTGCTGAATTTTTCTGCCTCGCTGAATTCGCTGCTCGAATCGCTCGATCAGAGATACGAACGAATGAATCATGCGGAGAGTTACATAAAGAGCCACGATGAAGTTTCGCGATCAGTAGAAGCGCGATGAGATCTGCAACTTTTTGCGCTCGCGTGCATTTGCATCGGGATGGATTTCTATTTGTTAAAGACCTCTCGCGTGTGCAGTTTCGCGATCGATGAGAGAATTAGTCGAATTAGAATTGGTCTTCTGGGATTTCTCGCATGCTGGAACGCTAGTTCTACCGTTCTACTTGCTTCAAGTTCCTCTTGCCGTGCAAGGATAGAATAGAATCGAGTCGCTAAAGATATTTCAGTGCACGCGCATGCGGGCTTCTTTTACGACAAATTGTCAAACATATTTATCTTTTATCTGTACATGTCGCTATCGTTCGCCCGCGAAGGGGACGCTCGAGGCGTCCATGATCTGCGAATCCGTAACGTACTCCGACAACGTTCTTTGTTCTTTGGAAGGGCGATTCGACCTCCGGATTCATTCGGGAATCGCGCTGACATCAATTTACGATCAATCTGTCACTCTTCCGTCGCTCTTTGACCCTCGCACTCTCATCACGAGCCGTTATGAAGAGCACTCTGCGGATTCACTGCAGCCAAGTGGGACGATTTAACTTTAACGCTAACAAACTCGGAAATGTATCGAAGGAAACCGTAAATGGAATGCTTGTACGTGAATATCGCTTCGCGATATAAACGAAATGTCAGAGCTGAGCTGTCACGATGAGTCAGCGATGATCGTGATATTTTTTTTCAGAGCCGTAATTTGGTTTTAAATTGACAACAATCCTAATCTCCGATTTTAATAACTAGATTAGATTATTGTCGCGGATTGTTGTCACAATGGTATCTGATTTTCAGAAATTGTGCATGTATGAGAGAGAGAGAGAGAGAGAGAGAGAGAGAGAGAGAGAGAGAGGAGGGGGAGAGCTTATCTCATAATCATAAATTTTTTTTACGATCTCGTCTCGACAAAGGGATCAGGGATACAAATCAGGGTTTTCAGTATGACCGAATAGGTGAACAATGAATGAGTGAATGAACGACGAAAGCCTGTTCCGCAGATCTCGAACAAATTACTTTTAATGAGATATCGAAAGATTACACGAGTAATCTGAGTTTTGATGAGATTTTTGCAATTCAATATGTTATCAAACGAGAATGGCAAAATGACGGTGATCCGTTGATCGTGTTTAATTATATTTTCGACAGGCAAAATTATATATATATATATATATATATATATATATATATATATGCATGCATACATAAATGTATGGATATATTTAGCGGTATCACGATTAGATCGATTAAGAAAAAAATTGATGAAGAAATTCCTTTTGAGAGAGCATAGATTTTACGATTTTAAATTAGACATGTCATTGCCTCGCGTCAGAAATTTTTATCAATGACTTGACATCGATTACTTGTACATACATACATAAACATGATATCATAAATTCTTCGCAATCTTTTCTTTAAAAGATTGAAAAAAAACCAAGAGAGAACTCGATATAAAACGCAAGGCGAACCCCTCTTGCTTTATCTTAATTTTAATACATTTCCACGAATACGAGAGATATTAAATTAATTAATTAAGATATTAAAAGACCGACTGACAAAAAGTAACACAACACGGAATTGAAATTCTTATCTTCAATTCCGACAAGAGTGAAATATAAATCGATGAATCGATGAAAAGGGAATGGAGCCATTGTATATTCGCATGATATCGTCCTTGTTCAACATTCGAGCTAGAAAGGAGCTAGAATCAGCAACGGGATTATCACGCTTCGCTAGATCCCGGCCGAGCCGAAATTACATACTCGGAGATACACGCTCGCAAATTTGCGAGCTGATCGACGTGGCGACGCCGCTTCTGCCCCCGCGCGCATGGACGCGTTACATGTATAATCCGTTCTCGAGGGCGGCGCATCGGCGTCGCTGCGCGATGATTTTTGTATAGTTAATCGACGTCAAAGTCGGGAAGAGTGACAGGACAGACGCCTCCCGATGTCTTCCGTACAGGACAGTGCGCCTACGTCCGTGTACATGCGACATCGTTGGCGATGCTTCGTGAGTATCTTTACTTATTGATTGCTCCGTGGAAATTGGCCGGCGCCGCCTGCGTCGCATCGATCGATCGTCGGGTTGCAAGGCTGACGTCACTCGGTGTGCCCCCGCGGGCTATTGATTTTCTCCCACCTAAGCGCGACGCGATTGGTCCATAAACCGAGAAAACGGCCAGACACGGCCCTGGACCACTACAGTTGCGTCGATCGACGCGCGCATCCCCGCCGCCTTCTGCCGTGCGCGCGTGACTTTACGCGTGTGCACGTGTAATAGGAATGTACCTTGATGCGATCGTGCAGGCACGTTATATGGATGGCCATGTTGACTGGAATAACTGTCTCTCCTAATGCTACGCCGACGAGGAAGAACCAGAACCAAAAGCATGCCGGAAGGACGACGCGAAGGGATGACGCGCGATACTGCGTTGACCTTCTCGGAGATAAGTCATCGCGCGGCGATTAATCGCCTCATGCGCACCCACGGCGCATCGCAGCTTCGATGAATCCACGTATTACCCGCGGAACGTAGAGGAGGTCACCTCTAAGGAATCCCTTCATTTCGCGAAATGAGATTTCCCGCGAGGACACGACGACAGGCATGATTTGCGCGAGGCCGCTGGAGCTTGCTCGAGAAAACAAGCCCTTCGCGTAACTCTGGCGAGATTGTCGATTGCGCGCGATCGACTTCACTCGATTTCTCGTCCCGCCTGCACGATCGATTTTCGAATATTGCCGTATTAGCTGCTCCTAGATGGGCACAATTTTGCGATTGTGCGCCAGCCTGGCGCATACGTTTCTCCGATACTTAATTTTGATAAATTTTTAAACCGCGATAGATTCGCCCGCCTTAAAATTGCAGCATGTTCTGACACTCGCTGTCGGCGAATAAAGGACTCCAATCTGTTCAATCCGAGACTTTAACTCGGACTCGGGAAAACTCGAGATAACTTTGATTATAGCTGTCGGTATAATTGAAGCTGCGGTGATTAGAAAATGCGTCCAATGAGAGCATTCTTGGTGTCTAAAGGTATCTAAAGATACCTTACGTAAATCTTAATAAATATGGAAACGATCTTCTCATTTCCAATAAATAAATAACATTGCATTGATGCGTCGCTATCGAAAAATTTTCAAATATGCTTTTGCGCATGAAAGAACGATTCTCGCGAAATGATGACAAAGATATTTTCACGTACAATCCTTGAGATCCAATTTCCGGTGTTTTCAACGGAACTTTAATGATAAATTGATAAACGGATGAAATATTTAATTGTTCGGAAAATTTGTAATATTTTGCGATAGATGACATGTTGGGTTTGATGTTTTTATCCGTCAACATACATATTTTGAAGAGACGTTTCAGTCTTTGCTTCGTATATTGTAGATCATTTTCAATCAATGATCGCCCTGATTTCATCTTTCACGGGAGGCAGCCCATTATCAAGAAATGAAATCACCTGCTTTAAATATAGCAAAACTATTTTCGATTTGCAAACTATGATTCGCGTTATCTCCATATCTTTTTCATTACCTGCACTGCGTTTCATCTGCCTTTCTAAAAGCAGAAGAGTATTAAAAATAACGAAAGTGCACCTTATTTTTCTTCATTTTTCTTTCACGCAAATAAACTCAAACTGAAACTATTTAACTATTAAAAATTATTAAATCGAAACGCTTCCCGCAGTGAAAGACGCACCATGATTTTTCAAAATACGTCTGCCAAATAGAAATATCAAATCGAACAAATTGCCATTTACGATAATGCGATCTATCGAACTTTTCGAAAAACCCAACATTATACATGTTAATCCTAGTTCATCAAATCACAATTACTGTTTGATTTTTCGGAAAAGCCTGTATCCGAAACACTTTGATATCCATATCTAATAGATGTTCGCCTCTGTATGCAACGTAAATGCGGTTATAAAAGCTAGAAGACAATAATAACCAATGCCACGTGTACATGAAGTATTATCGTTTCATCATATTCGGATGACAATGGTAAATTTATTTTACACATTGTGTAAATATCGGATAATAATACAATACCGAGAGACGTTAAAAGGACATATTAACGATACTTGAAATATATCGTCCGGCATGTGACATCTCTCTCTCTCTCTCTCTCTCTCTCTCTCTCTCTCTCTCTGATATTTCTCCGTGCACTCATGTGCTTTCTATATTATTTTTATCCTAACCTCTTTTTATTGTACTTTTGAACGAAACGGGATAAGACTGAAATTACAGCGAAAAAGTAAACGACATTTATTCAGACTCGCGGGAGATGAGACTGGACTCGAATCCAAGGAGGGAAGTTTAATTTCGGTTTAATTACGAATCTTTTCGCCGATAAATAAAATAGGGTGTATCAGCTTGCGGCGATACCAGCTGGAGCATCGGAAAGAGCATCGGGAGAAGAGAGAGGATAATTATCGCGTATGTATTTTCCTCCAATAGATATCGATATCGCTCTCATCGCTCCCAGCTCTCTCTCTTTCTCTCTCTCTCTCTCTCGGATCGTGAAGATTTCAAGTCTCCGTCATCGCTATCGCAACTTTTTTGCAAACATCAAGAGATATCGATGCTCGCGAAGGGAGAAGCAGCACTAGCCTACTGAACTTAAGCATCCCTACCCTAGTCCGTCGTCGTCGCCGTGAGGAACGCGAAATCGCAGGCAGCACGCAGGCGCCGCGGTCGTGCGTCGTCGGCGCACGGGCCGGGGATGGGGGTTGGTATCGCGCATCGGCGAAGCGACTGCTCGTTCTTGGTAGGCAAGCCGAGGGGTGGCTCGTTAACTCGTGCGGAGTACATTGTCGCGGTGCGAGTAAGAGAGGCGTGTACGAGTGTAATTACGTGAATGTCGCTATAATGTCAGCCCGTGTGGCCAGCGAGGATCTCGCGGATTACGGATCGTCCAGCGGATGGCCGACATAGCGGGGTGGTGAACGAGCAATCGTTGTCTCGACGTCTTCTCGATATCTCGTTGCGCGTCATTTCGCAAGCTTCTCGAGGAGGGTGCGAGCGAGTTGAAATTTGCCGTTCGTTCGCCACGCGACGAGAAGCGCGGCCTCGACCGGAAGGTAAGCCTCCCCAAAGGCGTCTTCCGTGCTGAACGTTGCGCGGACGATCGATCGTAAAAATCCACGTATATGCCGTGCGGGGCTATTCCTCACCTCCGCCGCCTCGCCTTCCGGACCTTCCGCCGCGAATACTCGGATGTATCGATCACACGGCTGCCGCCGCGCCGTGGTGGTGTTTTGCACGTCCGATCATGAGAATACTCTCATCGCCGGACGAGTATAAGCCTGCTCGTCCGAGGTGTAAGCCTGCTTCGATGCTTCGATGGCTCGATGATTCATACGCCTCGCGATGATCCGTGCTGACGGAATACGCCATCCGTGTTACGCCAACTCTTGACAAATGGCAGACGCTTCTCTTGGTCGGAATCAAAATCTCGACGATTTTCGCTCCGATGTCTCTAATCGCTAATCTTGTACCAAAGGGATATTTCGTGATGTCGCTGACTATTTATACGCCCTATTAAATATCATCTTTCTACCTGTCATTAGTAATGATTCATCGAAACATCTGTTTAGTTGTTTTTATGCCCCTCGCGCACGGCCTTCTCGCACATTGTGCACGACTTTTATCTTTTTTCTTTTCTTTTCAATTCTGTGAACATTCCCGTAAACGTATTCCAATCCTCATTGTCAATCACGAGAGCTAATATACGCGTAAACAATTGTATACTCGACGTATACAAGGAGATCTCTTAATGAAGTTGCGCATGTTCGAAACGCGCATGTATCAGGAATGTATTAGATTAGATATTATTTTACGATTAAAGCTCCGAAAATCGCACTTTCGAAATTATAAAAGCAAAGATAAAAGGCTCTCGAAGGCTCTCGAGCTGTTCTCTCTATTTTCTAATCTGCTGTTTCATCTCTTGCCTCACGTCGAATGCAGATATCAAATGATACTAAACTGTCGGATGCAGTTCTGAGTCATAATGCATGAACAGCTAGACGCAATGCGCACGCCCCGCAGAGCATCTCCGCTCTGCAAATGTGTGTAATGTACCTCTGATGTATCTCTGAGCCTGTATACGTACGAAAATCTTCTTATTCTTGTTCCGAAGGAAACTTCGTGGATCGTTTCTCGTTAGAATTCTGCCTTTTCAAATTAATCGTGGAGAATTAATCTTGTTTTTCAGCGAAATGCGTCTTTTTTTACTTTCCTTCCGATAGATTGGTCACGCTATCGATTAATCAATTATTCCTCGACATCCGATAACGTACATATTTCTGGACGGATCAATGGCCCGCGCGATGCTCGTTAATGTGACAGTCGCTGTTACATTCTGTTGGCTCATCGTTACATCGATCTGTCTGTGGCTCTGCGACTAGAAATCTGTCATGTTTAGCTCCGGTTCGTCTCTCAGTTTCATGTTTCTCGGTGAATGAAACGTTTATTGCCTGAAGCGAGAATGATCGATTCATTCGCTTCTCTGTCCGATTACGTATTTGAAAAGCTATCGCGAAACATGTATGCTGCGTGAACTAAATCGCGCAAGCCGGTGAAATATATGTAGATGCGTGTGATCTACTTGGTCCACCAGTAGTCCACATCAACGATTAACGATCCCATTAGCGCGAGAATATCCTCGCGGCGAATAAAGTACACAAAGAACGCATTATATTTTTGCTCTTTTTATTTGCTTCTACGAGAGAAGCCTTCATCATCGAAGTGATATATTAATAACTATATAGGATATATTTCTGGCGAGAATACATAAGCTATATAGAGTTCTTCAACGATTCTCCTGTTGTTTACTTGCGACGTAAACGATGTTGTATTAAAATACGCAGTTGCACGCAAATCTAATCAGAGATCTAATCGGAAGAGAAACAAGGGATGAAACAATACTTCCTCCCACTGTAACTTGATCAATTTTCAACGTTTTTTATTCGATATTCAATCTTGACTTTACAAGTTTGCAAGTTATTAATCAGAGTTATCAATGAATGAGAGTTTATTGATAATCCGAATATTAAATCTGTTACAGAGAGACAAAAGAAAAGAAAATTATAGCCAGCACCGCCGCCGCCGATTCGATCCGACGCTGAATTGAGAGAAACACGCAAAGAAAATGTCGTCGGTTAAGGTGGCGGTGAGGGTACGGCCCTTTAACTATCGCGAGATCACTCGTCAGGCACAATGCATCATAGAGATGACTGGAAGCACTACTTGTAAGTTTAGACGGCTTGTAAACAGTTTGTAATAATTATTTCATTACACGTACATGTACACTTAAATCATTTTTATATTATAGCCATAGTAAATCCCAAGGCCACGCCAGGAAGCAAAGATGCCATCAAGAGCTTCAATTACGATTATTCCTACTTTTCAATGGACGTAAGTTTAATTTCCACTTGAAGTTTATCGAGACAACATATGTATTCGGCGAGCAATCGCCGATTATTAATAATTAATTTCTTTCATCGCAGCCAAATGATGAGAACTATTCATCTCAGCTTATGGTTTACAAAGATATCGGTGAAGAAATGTTGGAGCACGCTTTCGAAGGTAGATAATTAACAAATGTGAGAACTTATCATTTTTGTTTCCTTTCCTGAACTTTTCTTTATTCTGTGACATTAGGTTACAACGTTTGCATCTTCGCGTATGGTCAAACCGGCGCCGGTAAATCGTATACTATGATGGGTAAACAAGAGGAGGGGCAAGAGGGAATTATACCACAGATCTGCAAAGATTTATTTAGAAAAATTAGTTATACATCTAACGAGCGACTGAAGTACTCCGTAGAAGTGAGCTACATGGAAATCTATTGCGAGCGAGTACGTGATTTGTTAAACCCGAAGAATCGGGGAAATCTACGAGTAAGAGAACACCCTCTCTATGGACCTTACGTTGAAGATCTGTCTAAGCTGGCCGTAATGTCGTATGAAGACATCCATGATCTTATAGATGAGGGTAACAAGGCCAGGTTGGTCTAAGTCTTAATAATCGTTTTTATAAGTTATTTTGCAACGCACTGAATATTTAATATATTACGTGGAGATGTATATTTTAATCATTACAGAACTGTCGCAGCAACCAATATGAATGAGACATCCAGCAGATCGCACGCGGTCTTTACGATATTCTTTACGCAACAACAACAAGACAACGCTACTGGTTTGATGACGGAGAAAGTCAGCAAGATATCGTTGGTCGATTTAGCTGGATCCGAGCGAGCAGATTCGACTGGTGCAAAGGGGACACGATTGAAGGAGGGAGCTAATATTAATAAGAGTTTAACAACTCTCGGGAAAGTCATCAGTGCCCTGGCCGAAATTGTAAGTATCTCTATACGATAAGATACAGTATGTATAATAAATAATACAAATTATATGTATTATATATTAAATATCCGCGTTATATATCAGTTGTAACTATTAAACGTTCATCATATCATTGTTTATTCGCTACTTTATCATGGATTATTAGGCGGTAAGTTAATCGAATTAACATTAAAGTTTAGACAATTGATTTGACAGGAAAATAATAATTTTTCCCAAATTCCCAAATTCATATTTCTTTATAGGCGACGAAAAAAAAGAAGAAAGCCGACTTCATACCATACAGAGACTCCGTTTTGACATGGTTGTTACGAGAGAATCTAGGAGGAAATTCGAAAACTGCCATGATCGCAGCAGTTAGCCCCGCTGATATTAATTATGATGAAACGCTTTCAACTTTACGGTAAGTTCTTTCGACATAACTGCCCTGTATTTTCTACATTAATTACAAAGTTCCATCAACATCAATTATTCGAGATTTTGAAGACCTTCTGTTTTATTTGCAGATATGCGGATAGAGCTAAACAGATTGTTTGCAAGGCTGTGGTCAACGAAGATGCAAATGCTCGCCTTATCAGAGAACTCAAAGAGGAGATACAGAAACTACGGGAACTCTTGAAGCAGGAAGGCATCGATGTCCACGAAGGTAAATCAGAGACAGCAATTTTTTTTAGAAAGTTGATACAGAAATTTGATTATAAAGGATTTCTTATTATCGAAAAGACGAAATACGGATGACGATAGATTGAATAAAATGCCAGAATGAATAGAAGTAATACAATAAGTAATTCCCACATTAAAATAGCTTATTTACGGGAGATAGAGACTATAATTACAGTATCGTCATGGATACATGACATTTATTTTGTCTGTGGTGCCAATTGTCAAATACATAAAAATTTATTATCTCAAATTGATATGGATCATATGTAGAAGTTATTTAGGAATTAGCACAAGTGTATCGCAAACGTGATTTTTGGCCGCTGTAAATAATTTGTAATTGCGCAGCGCGCGGCAGGCAATTCCATTCACATAGCATCTTTTTGTTTGTTTCCCTTGCGCTCAACGTAGGGCCAGATGGCAAAGTTACATACGAAAAGAAAGAACCTAGTAAGTAAAAAACACTAACAATCCATACAGCAAAGAGTACAGCCAAGACTGGCATCATCCATTTCTTGCGCCTCTTTCGTAGACATCTTATTATTTTTCTTTATTTCACTTATGCGCTTAGTTCATTGCCAAGCGCATAATACATATCAGTGGTATACTTGTCGACTTCTTTTCATTTTGTACATTTGCTTCGCGAATATTTTAGTTCCTTCATTTAATGTACGTATTTGTCTTGTTAATGCCAGTGATTGCGATCCCTTCTTTGTCCGGTAAAATTAGCAACTTCTGATTCCCAAAGTTTAAATGAAAATGAAACATTAGTAAAAAATGACCTAAGTCTATAATCGAGCATAGATTCTTCCGTTCGCGAGAACAAAAATTTAAAAGATATGTCAAGGTAATTGCATCCTTAACCGAACATAATAGATCAGAATTGAACTGTGGTACCCATTAGCTCATGCTATATGCAATTAGATCATGCCAGTATATATTACGAAAGGCATTGATTTAATGGAGTTGTACCTCTACGCTTTGAGAATTAATGTAGCAACAGTATAAATTTTACAGCTTCTGAAATATTTCTCTTCATCTACGCCACTGCTTTAATTATGGCTTTTGATGTTTATACGACACACATGATACCGATTCTAACTTGCAGGCTTGCCGTTTTGAATATCACAATTACATTTTTTTTCTTCGGTTCTTGACGGCTTTGTTTTGCAGGGGATGAAATTATCAGAACAAACAAGCGGAACGAAGAGGATAATAAGGAAGCTCGGTCGAGGATTGCTTCTCATACTACGTCTACTATTGCCGAAGAAGCAGTCGATCAATTACAAGCATCCGAAAAATTGATCGCAGGTAACTGGAAATAGAATTATTTTGACTTAATTTTCTCTTAATTGTCATAATTATTACTGTCACATACATGTAACACAGAAATCGATAACTGTTTAGAACATTGTTTTTGCACTTCTTCCTTTATTCCAGAATTGAATGAAACATGGGAAGAGAAGCTGAAGCGAACTGAATCAATTCGCTTGCAACGCGAAGCAGTGTTCGCTGAGATGGGAGTTGCCGTGAAGGAGGATGGCGTTACTGTAGGCGTTTTCTCTCCGAAGAAGACACCACATTTAGTAAACTTGAACGAGGATCCTCTCATGTCAGAATGCTTGATTTATTACATCAAGGACGGGTTCACGCGTATCGGTAGCGCCGAGGCCAATATACCTCAAGATGTTCAATTGTGCGGTCCGCACATACTCAGCGAGCATTGTGTTTTTGAAAATCACGAGGGTATTATAACGCTCATACCGAAGAAGGGAGCCTTGATTTATGTAAATGGTCGTGAGGTAACCGAACCGCTCATTCTTACGACTGGTTCCCGCGTTATCCTAGGAAAGAGTCACGTTTTCCGATTCAATCATCCGGATCAAGGTATGTAATCGCGATATCCGAAATAATTTAACAAATAATAGATATTTACTAGAATGCACGGATAAGATGTTTTGCTTTATCCAATCGTGTAGTTCGCGAACGAATAGCGAATGGATCACCGGCAGAAACTCCTGGTAACAACGAACCACTGGCGGACTGGGACTTTGCGCAGGTCGAATTATTAGAGAAACAGGGTATTGATTTAAAAGCCGAAATGGATAAAAGATTACTCGTATTGGAGGAACAATTTCGCAAAGAAAAGGAGGAAGCGGATCAATTGTTTGAAGAGCAACGAAAGGTATATAGCATAGATATATCCATGATACTTCTTTAATTTTTTTATACGAATTTTTACGATTAACCATTTTTCTAAATAGAGCTACGAAGCGCGGATAGATGCGTTACAAAGACAGGTGGAGGAACAGAGTATGACAATGTCCATGTATAGTAGTTACACACCAGAGGATTTCAACAATATCGAGGAAGATATTTTCGGTGAGTGATGAGGAACGACTTGTGCACAGTGTTTTGTATATACTTTGGTGTAGCTATGCCCGATCGATTGGGCGTTATATGTTACTTTTCGGGTTTATGGGCGAGAATATCTTTCGCAAATTTTCGCACAAGTTAACCGATAATGATTACTGCATGTGATGAGAGCCTGATCAACTCGTCGATAGGACATAGCACATTTTCTTAACGAAATAATCGGTATTATTTCAACATATGCTTTGGCTTCTCTGACTGTTTTGCCTGGTAATGGCTTGCATTTCAGTCAACCCATTGTTTGACGCAGAGAGCAACTGGACCGAGAGAGAGTTTCAACTGGCCGCTTGGGCCTTCCGCAAGTGGAAATATCATCAATTTACGAGTTTACGGGACGATCTTTGGGGGAACGCGATATTTCTTAAAGAGGCTAATGCTATATCCGTTGAACTAAAAAAGAAGGTACAGTCGCGGATATAAAACGAAAGATTCCAACATGGCTTTTTGTAACTTGTGTTTATTCATGCCTTGTGTTTTCATACACCTTCGAGCATGAATCGCTCTATGTATTCCCGATCTGGATTAGGCGAGCATTACGTTTAATAAATTGATTTAATGCACGCGTGTTAATCATCCGCGTACGATTTATGCACTTCTTTTGAGCATAATAACATTTTTTTACAAAATTCATATCACACGCTTAATGGAGACAATACTCATCGTTAAACATCGTATTTCACGAGAGAATTATAAAATTATAAAAGCAACTTCTTCTTTATTGCTTAATCAGAGATTTTATGACATTGATTTTCTCTTTTAGGTACAATTTCAATTTACCTTACTCACGGACACTCTTTATTCGCCATTACCACCGGATCTTTTGCCTGTCATGGACGAAGAAGAGGAAGATGAAAGACCATTCCCACGTACGATTGTTGCTGTTGAAGTTCAAGATACGAAAAATGGTGCTACGCATTACTGGACATTAGATAAACTGAGGTATGTTTTATATATCTGTTTTACATTTTATGGAACAGATAAATAGTGTTTGTTAAATAGCAGAATATTCGTCGATATAAGCAAGACACATCAATCAATTGATTAAATTTTAATAGAAATTGATAATGATTTATTAAATAGTTTTGTATCAAAATTATAATTATATTATACATATCATCAAATTTATACATCCAGCATACGGCATGTTTAACCGTTATCGATTCAATTATTCATCACTAGATACTAAATATTATATACTAAACTTTAATCATAAAACCTTCTTATGCAACTGACAATTCTTTTGTCACTGATGCACGATTTCTTACATCTTAGATAAAGATTACTATACTATATCGAAAACTAATACGTACTTTTACAATATCATATAACTACGGAGCGAAAAATTTCTATAAGCACGTCATCGTTGATGCTTAGAATCATATTGGAGCTTAACGAAATCCGCAGTGAATAACGAGACGAACGAAAGCGAAATTGCACCTTGTTAGATCGAACTACATTCGGATAGAAATCGCAGAAGAACGCACAGCCCACTCACGCGAAGTAATACATGTTGACTTGTAGACAGCGCTTGGAGTTGATGCGACATGTGTACAACGAGGACTCGAGCCCCAGCACTCCGGAGGCCAAAGAGGATATTTTCCAATGCCTTACTGCCTACTCTAATCCGAAGTTCTCGCTCGCAAATCTTTTGCCTTCGAGGTTGGTGCTCGAAAGCGCGAGGCTCTCCTCTTATCTCGCCATGTGACACGCTTTATGCCCGGCCTCGAGGAATCCTTTTATTTACTGGTGCAAAGATCATTTTGTCGTTTCTGCTCTTTCTTGTCTTGAGAGGCTTCCCCGAACATAGCAGTGTCGTTCTCTTGGTACTCACGGTACAAAGCAAAACGAGCCTTGCACTTGGAGCTCGCGAGATTTACTCGATGAATCTGCATGGTTTTTGATTCGTAGCATAATGACGCGTCGTGAATCGAATAGATATGAGCTCTTCTCGCAAACATTTATGCCATCATTTACGCAGCACTGCTTCTGTTGCTGTGAAACATCTTTATCCGCTATCTGAATGTGAGAAAAATGTCTCATCACATTCTGTGCACGTCTGTTTCAACACATCCGACACATCTTCCAATTATCTCCTGCCGAGCTCGTGTCTTCACTATCTCGCTTTCTAACTTTGTTATGCACGTATCGGACTTGCAATGTAATTCAATTTAGAAAGCGATAATAAACAGAAGAGGGACAATTTTGTATTTCATGACGAATATGTGTATACTTCCATACTCTTTATTATTCACCATACAATATTTATACAGTTAAATGATGTTTATAATATTATAAGAGGGATGTATTATATGGATAAAGAAGTGGCTTAAAATCAACTCATTCGCAAAAGCTACGAAATCTCTAAAAATTTATATATGAAAATTTTTGAATTGAAGCATTTTGATGATATAATACACGAATTTACGATTTCACATTCACATATCTTCTCGTTGCATGCATGAAGATCATACTAGATAATTTTGTCCGTATTTTTCAGACAAAGGCTAGAATTGATGCGCGAAATGTATCATAACGAGGCTGAGCTTTCGCCCACATCTCCAGACTTTAATATCGAGTCGATTACCGGAGGTGATCCATTTTATGATCGATTTCCGTGGTTCCGCATGGTTGGCAGGTAATTGAATACAAAATTAAAATTTCTGTTTGTTTTTCGCTTTTAATCATTATAATACTAATATAATTTTACATCTGATTTAAGAGCTTTTGTGTATCTGAGTAATCTTATGTATCCGGTACCGTTGATACACAAAGTGGCCGTTGTGAATGAAAAAGGCGATGTCAAAGGTTACTTGCGAGTTGCCGTGCAGGCCGTAGTTGGTACGTAATCCGCAGCTATGTCGATATACGGATTCCATATCCGTCCTATAAGATGTACATAACGAACCCTTCTTCTAGAAGAGGAAAACAGTGAATACTCAAGTGGCGTCAGACAATCAGCACGAATTTCTTTCGAAGACGATTTATTCGGTGGGCACAAACATAACAAACGCAGCTCTCTTTTGGCTCAAACTCTGGAGAAGAACCGACAAATCATGCTGCAGGAGGAGCGTATAGTAGAAGGCCAACATAATGAGGCTAATCAGAAAGATATGAAAGATGATGATGACATAGGAGATGCTGATAGTGGTAGAGGTGATAGTTCGGTTTCTAGCGACATGAAGGAAGAGGACTTACCGGATCATCTGCAACCTGGTGCTGAATTTACGTTTAGAGTAACGGTCCTACAAGCCATGGGTATTTCCACGGAATACGCCGATATCTTCTGCCAATTCAAGTGAGTACATACGTGTCTATCTTGTCCCAATATTATATTTGTAATATATGTCTAACATAATATAATGTAATATAATATAATTGTTTTTGCAGTTTTCTACATCGACATGACGAAGCATTCTCGACGGAACCAGTCAAGAATACAGGCAAAGGCAATCCACCTGGATTTTATCATGTGCAAAATGTAAATATTATTTTACATTAAATTTACCACTCGATATAACATTTTGCAATTGATATAGATTACAGTCACGGTCACCAAGTCCTTCTTGGAGTATCTAAAAACACAGCCTATCGTGTTCGAGGTATTCGGTCATTATCAACAACATCCATTACACAAAGATGCAAAATTAGAATAGTGAGTTATCGTAAACATCAATTTGATTAAATTTTACTTGAAAATATCACACAAGCATATTCTTATTCATATGTCAGTGTACGGCAACCACCGAAAAGGATGCTGCCGCCATCCATACCTATCAGCCAACCAGTACGATCACCGAAATTCGGGAGTGTCTTGCCGTCACCTAGCACATCTCATGTACACGCCAAATACGACGTGTTAGTGTGGTTTGAGATCTGTGAGTTGGCGCCGAACGGCGAGTACGTGCCATCGGTGGTAGATCACAGCGATGATCTCCCTTGCCGCGGATTATTTCTACTCCATCAGGGTATACAGCGACGCATACGTATTACCATTGTACACGAGCCGGCTTCCGAATTGAGATGGAAAGATGTGCGTGAGCTCGTGGTAGGCCGAATCCGAAATACCCCGGAACCTGAAGAGGAAGATAACGATTCGTCTGTGCTCTCGTTGGGTCTATTCCCTGGCGAATATCTTGAGATTCCCGGTGACGATCGAACAATGTTCCGGTTCGAAGCGGCTTGGGACAGCTCTCTGCATAACTCGACTCTGCTCAATCGAGTTACATCTTATGGAGAACAAATCTTCATGACTATTTCCGCATATCTTGAAGTGCGTATTTTTTAATATATTCGAATTATTTGTAGAGATTCTGAGATTCTTGAAAGTTTATCTTATTTGCATCTATTTTAGTTGGAAAATTGTGGAAGACCTGCGATAATCACGAAAGATCTAAGCATGATTATCTATGGAAGGGATGCCAGAGTTGGTCCACGCTCGCTTAAACATTTGTTTACTGGCAGTTATCGTAACCAGGAAGCGAATCGACTTAGCGGTGTTTACGAGTTGGTGTTACGTCGTTCTTCGGAAGCAGGTAGCCCAGGTTTGTTATGTCTAACCATAGTGTAGTCCCGTGTCCATTTGCTTAATGCTACGACAAAATCTCGTAAAATTTCATTTTATTCTTCTAAACATTTATATCTTAATTTTTATATTTAAATTGTATATATTTAAATATATATATATATATATAAATATATATATATATATATATATATATATATATATAAGTGTATATATATATATATATATACACTTAAATATATATACAAATTTAAATATATTTCAGGTATATATTTTGTTACGCAATAATTATGACCATAATTATGTTATAAAATATAGCTTTTCACTAATTGTGTAAAACTGAGACGATATCCTTAGATTGAAAAAGAAAGGAACAATATTCAAATGTTATTAGATCATTTAAAATTATATTATAATAACATTAGTATTATACTCCATTTAGGGAATATTGATTATAAAATAACACACAATTAATCTTATTTTATTATATTTACTATCTTTTAGTTTATATTTACTAATACTCTTGGCTTTTTCCTCTTTCTCGATATCCCCTCCTTTTTCCTTCCTTTATTCGTAGGCGTTCAAAGACGTCAGCGTCGTGTCTTGGACACGAGTTCTACATACGTCAGGGGCGAGGAGAATTTGCATGGATGGAGACCGCGTGGAGATAGTCTCATATTCGATCATCAGTGGGAGCTTGAAAAATTGACGAGGCTAGAGGAAGTAGAAAGAATACGACACACATTACTTTTGAGGGAAAAACTCGGCATCGATAAAATGTCTTTCTACAATAAACCTTTCCACGATTTCACGAAGAGCGAAAAGGTAACTGTACGTCTTGCATCGTTCGAAACATACTATAACACAATTGTATGAAATAATTCTTTGCCAGGATGTATGCAACATGGTAGCGAAAGCCACGAACGAACCACATGCCAGTCCCGTGAAATTGAAGCACTCGACCAGTAAAGATGTTTACGAACCGTGGGAAATGACCGAACGAGAACGTGAATTGGCAATTAAATACATTAAACTCATACAGGGTAGGATCCCGAGCAAAGAACCGATATTACTTTCCGACGTTTCGCCTGGGGAAGACACTATTACCGATTTATCTACATCTATGATGTCTTCGGTTATATCGTCTTCGTCTCAAGAGTCAGTATATGCGAGAGCTAACGATTTCTTAGAGCAGGTAACCCTCCCTGCATGCCTGTGAGTGCCTCTTGCTAGTAGCGGTTGTCTATGCTTCGCTTCATCGTCTTATTACTTCTTTTTTTAAGTTTTACTTCGATATAAAAATGATGATAATATTTAGAAGTTTAAAAGGACAGTATTCCATTCATATCGAATATTTTTAATATACGCGTGTACAATTTTGTTGCGATCTGATTAATGTTATAAAATCTGATTAAATGAATGAGATATGAAAGGTGTCAAATGAGATGATTAGATCGATAAAACTTCTATTTTCAATCATTTATTTTTCTTGTAAAGCAATTATGGAATTAATTTTTTAATTTGCCTCGACACAGTTGCTCGCGCTTTTTTCCAAAATGAAACCATTTTTCCAAAATAATTTCTGAAATATATACTTTCGCATTTGATTGCATCAATACGCAGCACTCAAGGCTCGAATGTTTCGATGTGCCAAGACAACCGCCGGCACGATTGCCTCATGATCAGGGTTATGCTGGAGTGTTACTTGCAGGCTGCTGATATAGTAATATGGAGCAGGTCTAAGTCGTGCCTCCTTAGGTTGAGCTCGCCGGAGAGGGCTAGACTACAAGAGCTCCAAGAGAGTATACTGGCGAGTGAATCGGCCAATCAGACTTGCACTGTTGCACCGCCACCGCTCGGATCATCCTCGCCATCGAAAGAGAACTTGGTATTATATGTACCAGAAGTGGAGGAGATACGTATCAGTCCAGTTATTGCGCGGAAAGGCTACTTGAATGTTCTCGAGCACAAGACTAATGGTTGGAAGAAACGCTGGGTGGTACGTAAACTGACAGATTAAATTTATCGTCATTCAACACGATTCAATATATTTTCTTTTTCCTCTCAGGCTGTTCGTCGACCATACGTTCTCATTTTCCGCGAGGAAAAAGATCCCGTCGAAAGGGCACTCATCAATTTAGCTACAGCTCAAGTTGAGTATTCTGAAGATCAATTAGCTATGGTGAAAGTACCGAATACATTTAGGTAAGATATATTTTGGTAGATATAGATAAGAGAATGCAATATATATGATTGTACGATATGTTTTATTTGCGTAGCGTCGTTACCAAACATCGAGGATACTTATTGCAGACTTTAGGCGATAAAGAGGTCTATGATTGGCTGTATGCAATTAATCCTCTTTTGGCTGGTCAAATTAGGCATGTATAATAACATAAGTTACATATTTTAATATAAAATAATTTAAATGATAATTTAAATGCTTAATACAATATGTTCTATAGGTCGAAACTCGCGCGTAAAGGTCCAAACACCTCGAATATATGCAACGGTGCGCCAATTGGCTTGGCACCATCGTTGGAGCAACAAAGTACTCAAACCAAGTGAGTGGTCGACACTATGGCCGGGGTAACGAGTGCAATAGCGAAGGCATCGGAGAAAATGCTGTGTTGGTCACACTCGGCCTTAGAGTCGCAAGACTTCTGTAATTTTCGATTCCCGATAGTCTTCGATTGAGCGAAAGTCAGGTGGTCGTTAAGGCTATCCACGATCGACGGCACATAATAATATCGACGTTTTACTTTAACACAGTCCCTTAGCACGTTATAGGATAATCACGACAAGAGACAAAGGCCAGAAAAGGCTCGTCTTTCGAAGAAGTTACAAACGCGCATACAAATGTATTTTGCTGGAACTTTGCAAAGTGATTCATTTTCGTGTCTCTCCGTACATTTCGAACCCGCATTTGAAATGTTCCCACGTCGATGAGACAAAATCACGCGCGCGCCAATGTTTTCGTTATATTTTGATTTCCATGATCACACGTTCATGCAACTACATGGCACCCTTTATGCATATAACATGAAAAATGATAGAAACGCATTTATGCCTAATAAATGTACTCCTAAGACGATCTGGAAACGAGATAAGGAATACATATTATAGATATATCTATAGGAAAAGTATGCAAGAGGAAGCGAGAAAATGGGAGAGAAAGAAAAAGAGAAAGAGATGAAGAGACAAAAGAGCATTAAAAATTTCGTAAGCAAGCTTAGCGATTGCTTGTATGCGGATGAATGTTACGATAGAGAAAAAAAGAGAAAAAGAAATAATTTGGTTTTTTATTAAGATTATTTATATTATTTTAATAAAAGATATAAAAATTTTTCGGATGTATTGTTACAATGCATTTGAAACAATATTCTATCCAAGTATGTTCTATCACGATTATTTAAGAAATAAAGTTTTGTATGAAGATTTAATTATAACGATTGTGTTTTTATTTTTTGTTCTAATAATTTTCTTTTATTTATACTCGATAGGAAAAAATTCACCTGCTAACTATCCAATATATAAAAAGTCGTATTGTTGTAACACGTAATCGATTGACGATTGATGATTAACTGTCACAGAATGAAAGTTGTATTTTCTGAATGGAAAATTTAAATAAATTTTTATTATATTATACTTTGTAAAATAGGATAGTATTGTTCTAATATATTAAAATAATACTAATATTACATTATAATTTACTAATATTACATTAAAAGTTTTTAGAAAACTTTTTCATATCAGAATATAAAAAGCAGTAAAAATAACGAGAATTGTTACTTTAATAAGATAGGTTTTTCAAACCTACAATTACTATTTCTTTAAACTTTCTTTGATTCAAAATTTCTCTTCATATCCATTATTTAGAACAATTTTATTCTATTTTACATATCTGAGAATTTCTGTACATATTTTTTCATATCTAGTAGCAGGCAATTCCGATTTTATACGTTAGTCAAGTTTAAAATGAAAGAGAAACTAGCAAAAGAAGCAGATCGAATACTTAAGTGATAACTAGACATTTGTAATTCTTCCTTGCTGAGAATCTTTAAAGATAAAAAAGAAAATTTAATACTCTGGAAAACATAATATTATTGCAAACTTCTTCGAAATACGAATAAATGCGCAAAGTCATCAAGCAGACAAGCTGCTCGAGATAATATAGAAAATTTTCCATTTATAATCGAGATTTATGTCGATGCGACAAGTTCCGACAACTGTTGGGATTTTCGTATTTCGTACTTTCGCAATACGCGAAAAATAGATAAAATGACGTTAATCTGTGGATATAGAGATCACATTTTAACATCGTGTTTTCATGTCTACTTAGAATTAAGTAATGCTCCTCGAAAATGTTTACTGTAAGTATGGTATTCATCTTCAAACATGATCATTACATCAGCGAGCATTATTGAAGATTTCGATCAATTTCGGTCCATTAAACTCTTAATAAGATTTTCCTTTGCTGAATAAATACAAATAAATTAGATCTTAAAATTATACAAGCAATAAAATCTTTCATTTCTTGAAAAAACGAACCTTTAATTTTTAGTAAGGAGTTAATTTTTAGTGATTAGTAATATGCTTATTATATATTCGATTTAATTCTCTTAGAAAGTTTAGGAAAAGATTTTCTAAGACATTTTAATTGGTCCGAGATTGATGGCTTTCTCGATATGAAAAACGTATAACTGTTTATATTATTTTGGGAAGCTTTTACTAATTCTCTTACTTATAATTTGAGTAACAAATATAACATGTGCCCATCACGCACGCCTCACTTGAGGAATTCTCGATATCTTTGACATTAATTCACGATATGCGCGAGAGTTCGAATTCAGAATACATTCAAAGATTGACACTCGATAATGCATCACATACATGCGCATAGCGCATCTCTCGTGACGGTCGGCATGTAATTACTGGAATTTCACGCATATTCAGTGCAATAGAACTCCAATTTATTTGGCTTCATTATCGATCTATATTCCTTATTACTTATTCGTGTACTGTCACAGATATGTATGTATAATATGTACACTTTATACAAGTATCGAATTTTTTGTCGCTTTTCTATCGCGCGCGCAATCGCGTGAAGTCTCGATAAATTATTGCTAATTGAGAATACTGCTAATTAAGAATTGTTGCTAATTTGAGAATACATTCATGATTCATAAATTAAATTTAATTGTTGCCATGCCATTATTTAAATGATCGTATTTTTCTTATTTAATATATATTATATTACATAGCAAATATTTCATGCGGGTTCTATTGCATATAAACATTTCTAAATGTTATTCTCTTAAATCTGCCGATGATTTATCGATTTCGTATATCTTAATATTCGAAGGACAGGATTATGGTTGCAAATTAAGGTCTTTCACAAGAATGAGAAAAACATTTCACAAGAATTCACAAGAACAACGGATGATTGCGAATTTTATCTTCGACTGCGATTTTAATTTTTAAATTAACTAAATTATATTCGTGTATCCGCGTAATCAATTCTGGAGCTAATTATTTTCTTGCATTCGTGGTATATACTAATAATGTATCGTTTTTGCTTATTGACTGTTATAATATCTGATAGTTTTATTTTGTTAACGACATCGTAATACGTATTAAAAATAAATGTATAAATATAATAAGTTGTATTTAAACTCTCTATCGATCATGCCGAAAAGCAAGCAGTATAGGAAGGAGAGGAAGAGAAAAAGTAAAAGAAAAGAGAAGAAAAGAAATGCGTATTATATTGTGATGGAGATTACATCGCATTAAAATCGTTCAAGAGATTAATAATAATTGTTATTATTAGTAGATAAAATATTGGAGAGAAAAGAGAACGATCTGGTGAGAATGGAAGAGTGCATGGAAGATTGAGAGAAAGTAAAAGATATTAATAAAGAGAGAAAGAAAGAAAAAAGCGATAAGAGGTATATTATATATATATATATATATATATATATATATATATATATATATATATAAAATAAATTTAATGTTAATTTAAGCATTTTGTGAAATGTTGGGAATCATCATCGCAAGGAAAGTAATGCGAAAGAAGCTAAAATGATGATGCGGATCTCTGTACCAAGTATGTAAGTTTCGTGTACTTGTTTATAAGACGACTAAACATCCATTACACAGAAAAAAGTGTTTTCGTTTGATCGTTTGCTATCGGAAAACGTGCATCGATGCTGTAACTAGTATATATTTATTATAAATATTATATATTATAATTACTCGAATTTTCGCTAGGCTCACTGTAAGTGGTAACGTGTAATAAATCGGTCAATAAAAGGCTTCTGTGCTTAATACACAAATCCTTTTCGCGATATTGTTCGAAAATTTAGAAGCACTCGTCCTATTCCAGCCGTTTAAGACAACATGAAAGAATGAACGTGAAGATATCCATGATTGATCGTCAGTATGTGTCACAATTTATAATTATTCTTAATACAGACATTAAAGCTTTTTGCTAAAGATTCACAAGATTTTCACTGATTTATAATAGCAAAATTCGTCAAGAGAGATACTTATATATTCATGACTTACGCGATATGTAACAAACATATGTAATTATATACAACAGATGCTCGATATAATTATTATAATTTCACGATCTTAATATATCTTATGCGTCTGAATTCATAGCAATCGCATATCAAAGATAACGATAAAAAAATACAAACTTTGAATGGCATCTGTTATATTTCTAAAAATTACATTTTTATCACTTATTTAAAATTATAATAAAATAAAATCAGTGTTATTAGTATTTGAATAGCAGTTGTAAAATTATAGATATATAGAATATCATTAACCAAATAAATAATTGAAAAAAAGTTTAATAATTTTATGCCACAAATAATATAAGTGTTTATATAAAATTTTTATTTAATTTTCACTTATTTTTACACTTACTAACACTATTTACTTAATCATTAAGAATCCTTGTACCAGTGTAACAAATTGTTCGAAATTATCTCTAAATCTTGCCTTATGAATACGTTGATTATCGAATTCTACATTCCAAGTTAACTGCTGGAATGCTTGTGTTAATCTTGATATTAATTGTCTATTCGTTTGACTCTGTATGATATTATTTACAATTTCTTTATATTGTTGTTGATAACAACATATGAGATAATACAAAGGCAGGTCAGCACTTGGCATTGAGTCTGAATCCATTTGACCGGATAGAATAAGTTGCATCAATAACTGAAAAAGAGAAATTTCATTTATCTATAATTATTAGATTATAACGTTTTAAGACTATCATCTTTGATAATTTTTAAAAACTTACATTTAGGAAAGGTAGCATTGTGTCATTGTGTGATTGCACTCTCACCATTTTTAAATAAATATGTTTGCTTATAGCTTGGATTGCATCGCAACAGAGAGTGATTACATCAGTGCCGAATGAATATAAACCCAATTCTATTGATGTTAAACATTGTTGCAACAATTTCGTAGGTAGATTGCAAATTTTCTCAGGACATATATCACATGCAAATGATATCATTTTAAAATATCTGTAAAAGAATTAAGATATATATATGGGAGAACGATATCTATGATATATTGTTTATTATTAAAATATAATCAATAAAATATAATCAATTTATAATGATCAATATAATTATAATAAGTAAATCTTTATAATATTTACTTACTGGGAACAAACCGACGGAAACTTTAACAGATCTGTTGTTATTAAAGGCATAATTATATTTAAACCATCGAAGAAAACTTCAACAGGCTTGACTCTAGATTCATTTTGCTTGTCAATTAAATTAAATATATCCATATTTAAAAAATGGGTTAATAATCGCATAAGCAAGAAAATGTCGCGATAACTGTCTTCTTCTGCAGTAGGATCTATAGTAAACCGATTACTATTACATTGAACATATATTCGTATCGTTTCCAAACAAGTTTGATATACTTTCATAGTATCAGCCTAAAAATGGTATTGTGAATCTAGAATTAATTCTATTAAAATATTTAGCATAATATAAATTAATTAGTATAATTTACCTCCGACAAGTGACTTAGGATAGTCTTGACATGTTCGCATAATAATTCTAGTATTAATTGCACTATGTCTTCATAATTGTGATACAAAAGTAACAACTTTGGTAGCATAACTATTACGTGATACGTATGTTGAAACACTAGCTGTGTTGTTGAATTTTTTACACCTTCTGTTACACCTATTTAAATAATACATATTTTATTTTAAATAAAACAATTATACAAATTTTATTGATAGCAAATTTGAAAGAATATTTCATAACTTACCCATAAAGGAATCTAATATATCTATTATTTGAATTCTCACATTTTCTTCATGATAAGATGATTTAAAACGATTATTATTAGTTAATTGTTTATATCTGTTAGACAAAGATTGCAGAATTTGCGAATAAAATGTCTCTTCTACTTTATATAAATATGCATCATTCTTGTCATTTCCGTTATTTATGATCTTCAGGTCTTGTAAAGTAGCAGCAATTTCGATCATTGTTCGCATTAAACCTCTTCTGACAATTTGTGGACAATTCCAATCAGTTTTCATAGCTAAGTCGATGATGGATTTGAATTGTTTCGATCTTAATAAATAAGAGGCTCTGAAATAATTTTTATTTTTAGAATAATAAAGTATCACTAAGAATATGAAATTAAATAAACATATCAACGGTTTTGATATGATATAATACTTAATATTATTTTCCGGAAACTTTTAAAATAATGTATATACTGTAAATATAATAGAATTTCAAAGAAATTAAAAATAATGAATTATAAAAATTATTATTAAATTATTATTAAAAAACTGTGAATCATGAGAAACAACGCTTCTATTTCTATTCTATTAAGGCAACTGTTGATATAATTTGCAAATACATAATTTATTAAGGTAGCACGTCATATTTTTTGTTAATATAATATTTTTTGTTTATAATTGCATAATTATCTTAAATCAAATCAAAAGGGATTATATCGAAAATCTATTTTTTTATATTTATGGTCATTCTATATCGCAAAGATGAATACGTATTGTTATTTACTGGAAAATAGGTATCCACATTATTTCTCTCGCATAATATGAACTAGAATTTAATGAAATAAAAACTCTATGGATTCTACTTACAGAAGTTTTCTTAATATCATATTCGATTAAATTTAATTAATTATTAATCTGTTATTGATTAAAAAAAAATAATTATGCTACGCATAATTATTAAATAAATGGTTAATATAAATATTTTGAATATATTTTATATGTTATACTTACTTATTTTTCGTTTCAACAAGTGATATTAATAACTGCGTGGTTTGTTTAATTATCTCTGGTTCATTTTTGAAAATCATAATATTGCAAAGTATTCTATCCAAAAGAAAATTCAGGACCCATGACGCAGCAGGACTATCTTCACCAAAAACTTGTAAAATTGTGGTGCTTATTTCGGTGTAACTTACTTCATATGGCAAAATATAGCTTTGCAAAATTCTATTTAAAAACCAAGTTATAGTACTATTCAATTCAGGACTGATTATATTCTGTAGATTCATTGAGATAAGAGTTTTTTCAATGGTACATAAACGAAAGACATTCGCGATTAATCGAACAACGTAATCAACTGACTGTGTGGAATGATTTAAAATCAGTCCAACATTTTGCGAAGATATTAGAAACTTCAACGTGCACTCTATATTAACTTGTTGATTTCGAGACTGCAACATAGGATATAAAAATAATAAAATCTGGTACTTTCTTATCCTTATTCTGAAATATAAAAAAAAAATATTCTATACAAACCTGATTCATACTGCAACGCGTAATTTCTATAGGTATTAATAAGGGAACTCCATCGGAGTCCACAGAAAGTATATATCCCGCTATTAAGACGAGCCAATGTAATTCATCATACAAGTCATCTATAGAAACAGGTCGAGAGGACGAGAGATTATTTTGTTCTACCAATATATTTAAATTGTTGCACAATTTCTGTATTCGCTCTTCCAGAAATTCCGCTAGTAAAGGCAACGTGTAACTTGCTGCTTGTCTACCAAAGGCACCTAGAATTGCATCGCATGTATATTAAAATTATCACAAAGTATTATCATAAATCTATATGATAAAATAATTTTATACATATATGTTTCTATACTACCAATATTTTAATAGTACTTACCAATAATTTCTAATTGATTATTAAATTTAACTCTATCATTTTCCTCCATTTCTGTTATCTCTTCTGTTTTATCTTCTGTGTCCTCGTGTATAGATAAACGGTACAGAACATAAGTATGAAATATCTCCGAAGAGTACATTTCAGAAAGTTGTGTATTTGGATAAAAATTATTTAACAATGTTCCCAACAAACGTTCCATAGCATCTATATATAGATCATCATTATGCATCTATAAGCATTACAAAACGTTGATTTTCGATATGATATTTTCAATATTAATATTAATATGATGCAGATTAAATGCAATTTTGAAAAATTCATTTCGAGAGCATATACTAATAATTACCGATTTTTCCTGTCCATAATTTATAAATAAACACGTCAGTCTTGTTACTTCTTGCATATATGATATATATAGAACTTCCGGAAGTGAACTAAATGAACTTCGGAAAAAACAATTGATTTTTCTTATGATATTGGTGATTCCATTCACCTCTTGCTTGCTTATCTCAATACTTCTTACTAACGTCAGAAATCTCTCCATGTAATTTGTTAAATATGTCACTTTATCGTTATCCGTAGAAATAACTGAGCCATGCAGACTTGATAATTGTACCAAGCAATTCATAGCATAATGAGCTATTTGTGGATTATTACGTACTTTTAAATACATCATAAAAAACACATTTAATATTACTGGCTCTAATATTATATCTCGCCATACTGAAGACAACATCAATGGTGGATTTTCTCCCGAGTCAGTATTTGTACACAACCTCGCTAATTTTTTAGGCAAACTTTCCAAAAAATACTTCCAAGCAAGCATGCTTTCTGCAATGGCAAGTATATGCTTTACAAAAGGTAATATTTCTTCTTCAAAAAGTTTTTCTGTTAATTCAGTGAGCACTTTGAGACAAAATTTAAAAAGCTGTTTCATATCAGTTTTCTCAAATTCCATTTTTTCTTTAAAATGCCATTCCCATGTTTGACCTATATCAGATGATTTTGTATTTGTTGCATATTCTTGCAATATTGCAGATAAAATCTCGCATCCCAAAATTTGCTGCAATGATAAAAAAAGAAAATAATTTTCTTTCTTGTATACTATATTACTATATTACTATATTTGTATATTAGATCAACTTTTTATTAATATATATTTACTTTTGATAAATCTCCTCCTCTAATTAAAGATTCCATAAAATTTAGAACTTTTCTTCTTTGTTGTCCGGAATCATGGGAGCTGACTATTTTGATTAAAATTGCTAAAACTTGGAGTATTTTTGCTCTAACATAAGGTGTCAAGCTAAGTTTCGTTATAATGTAATCTTGTAAATATTCTATTAACGTATACATATCTGATAATGATAAATAGGAACTTTCTCGTATTATCGCTGTCCTCATCAAACCAGCTGTTTCAAACAGTACATAATCTATAGTATTTGATTCCAAAATTTGTTGGCATAATTGATAAGGCGAATTTGTTTTACGAAAATTTAAGAAAACAGCTTCTGCTGACTGACGTTGTTCTGCAGAAATTATATTTGGAGATGCCTAAAAAAATATGCATAAAAATCATTTATTAATGATTGAAACTATGTTTTGCTTCACTGTTGCATATTACTGCTAGATAATTTTTATTTAAAAGTTTTTCAAATTTAAAGTTTTCAAATTATATTTTGCTTTATCTTTTTAGAAAATAGATGTGTGTGTGTGTGTGTGTGTGTATACACAGTATATGTACTTACATTAAATAATTTCAGTATATATGCATACATATACACTAAAATTATTTAACATAAATTTCTTTCCTATGTGTAGGAAATTTATGTCAAATTAAAAAAAAACAGAAAAGAGATCATAATATTAATAAAAAGGCAAAAAATCTTAGATTTGAATTTTATTAATTATATTCTAATATATTGTATTATATATAATACATATAATAGTATATATATATATATATATATATATATATATATATATATATAATAACATTACAAAGGATTATATATTATCATGATGTTATTATCAAAACATCAAAGAGTGAGATTCTTTATCTCATATATTAGGTTAATTTTTCTATGTGATGAAAAGCTTTAACCTAGATTATATGGTCTATTTATAAAACAAAGAAAATCGTAATTTTCTCTTACCAGAACAATTCGTGCTGCAGCTTCCAATTCTTTTAATTGCGACATTTTAAAATTTATTTATTTAATTCAATGTTCGTTGAATTAAATATATAATACTGCCATGTCAGGACATCCACAGCATCATCGTTCTGTAAATATCCGCAAACCGTTCCGCAAATATCTGTAGATCACACAACACATATGAAATCGAACAAAGGTTACTGATTATTTTGCACATCATTCCATATATTAAGAATTCGATATAATACAAACTTCATAATTTTACAAATAATTAAATATAATCAATAATTTCTGTTATAATGAATAGATTCAGAACACACATTCAGTACTTGGATGCTTTGGTCGTAATATAATATTCTTTGTAAATGGTGATTAGTCAATTCTCACATGCTTGATATTTTTTGCAAATGAGAACCACTGGAGGTATCCATTTCTCGTTCTGAAATTCGCGCCAAGCGGTCGCTGCATCAATCCTGTCTATAATATGTGAACTATTGTTTATAAGTGCGAAATAAGTTGAAATAACATATATTTGTATCAAAGTAGGATCTTAATTAAACTTTTTAAATTTTATTTATATCATTTTTCTGTTTAAATTTCTTGTGTTTCTGGAACTTCTTGTAATTCAGGATGGAATTAAATAGTGTCAATAGTACTCATAAGGTTAGTATTTGCTTTTTTAAATTTAAGAAAATGCACGTTGCATGTGATTCATAAGTACACTTTGAAATAAAAACCTGATATAATTAATGTTTAATTAAAGTAATGTTGATATAATTATATAAAAGTGAAATGGCTTATAAATGACATAATTTTTCTTTCATTAATACAGGATAAGGATAGAAGACCTTTGCACATCTTACAAAGAGCAGCTGATAACAATGAAATCTTAGTTGGCGCTGATAGGATAATAAAATCTACTCATCAATTAAAAGGAGCAAAGTTGTAAGTTGTTTTCATCAATGATATAAGAAAGTGTTACGATAAGATTTATATCAATATATATTCATTTTTAGGGATACAAATTTAGCAAAAAGAAATAATTCTAAATATAAGAAAAAAATAAAGAAAGACAAAGCTGTTCAGACTGCACGAGAAGAAAAAGTTAAAATTGAAGTAAAAGATTTAATATCTACAGGTATATACTTAACTAATATCTTTTTTCAATTTCAGTTTATTTTTTATTTATATTTTTAATGCACGATATAAGCAAATAGTACAATAATATTAATTCTTTATTGGAATATTTGTTTGATATAGATAATCCTAGCGAAAACTATTGGCAAGTCTTAGCCGAAAGACGACAAACAGCATTGGAAAATACTTTAGCAGAAAATAAAAAACTCGAACAACATATTGAAGTCTTGGAGGAGAAAGTTCATGTATACAAAAAACAATTAGATGAGACAAGAGCATTTATTGAAATACTACAGGTAATATTAATATTAAAATTACATTGTTATAATATGATTTGTAATAATTAATGTAACTTTTATATATATATATAATGTAATTGTATATATAAAGTTATGTATAAAATGTAATATATATATATTAGTAATTCATATCTCTTATTGCAGGAAATTATTGAAGAGAGAGAGGAAGATAATAGAAGTACAAATAATTTGTCAGATGATAATCTGCTTTAAGTTGGTTTTTCCTAATTTATTAGAAACTATGAAAGGATATAGCAATTTATTTAACTCATTTTAAAAAATATTAATATCTATGCATTATTACAGTGTTATTACAAAATGTTTCATCATATTCTAATATTTGACAAATTCAAAAACTAATATGAGACTATTCAATTTGAATTTTATTTTATTTATTTGTGGTAATGCTATATAGTTATTAAGATAAAGATGTGAAAAATATTTTATTCTATCTTCTATGAAATAGAACATTAAAAAAATTTTTTATAATAAAATGATTAATCAATCCAGAGAAGTTTAAAATTATTATTTATTATCTATAGAATTATATATATTAATATACATATGTATAAGTAGTTAAAATTGATATTAACGATTAGACAGATCAAATAAGTTTACTTTTAAATAACTAATCAACGAAAAATCAAATTCTTGTTACACACTGTCGTGCATCTTTGAATTAAACTTCAATAATCTTCAATAATCGAAGATTTTGAGTTAAATTTGATTGAGTAAAACAATTTTAAAAACAGTTTTACTGATTACCTCAAAATTATGTAACTTATTTCATAATAATACTGAATCTTTTACACATGCATTAATAAAATTTGTCAGACGTAATTTTGAATCGTGAAATCGAATTATTAGATACGCTACTGAACCATGATGTACAAAATCTCCAGATGTGTGTGCCGATTATGTACAAATGTATGTACAAATTAATCTTTCATTAATGCGCGATACATATACATAATCTTTAACGTGGTTTCCAAAGTTAATAATCACATTATTTAAGCCTTTTAAATATATTTAAACAATTTCTCAATCATATTTTCTAGGCTAAATAAAATACTTTCCAAGTTCGTTTGAGCACCTCTGCATGCAGTCACTGTGCAGGAACGTAACGCGACGCATCTATCGCCGTCACTGTCGCCGAAAGTCGATTGCCGCGAAAGAAGGCGTCGATCACACGCCCCTCTTCCAGATCGTCGAGTTCTTTTAGACGGCGGCAACAAAAAGCGACGCGGTTTGGTGTGTGAGTCGAAATTTTCGATTGCCAGTTGTGTGTATGCACGATTGCACAGTAATAAACGTGTGCCCGGAGAAGTGAAGCAGAATTATGAAGACGTGTTCGCATATCGATTCGATAAAATTTTAAGCATAATTCGATCATCGTCGCGGGCAATGAACAGTGCCAGCGCATCCGTAATTGTTGTTCGTATCTGAGAATTCATCGCTCCTCACAGGTATTTGCAAATCCACGGTCTTGGCGCTTATAAATACGAGCGGCGTCAGTTTGAGATGCAGCGATGCGGTGACCGCCAATATTGACAGGGGACGCGTAACCTTGCGTCGCCGCGTTCGGGCAGCGTTCGATGTTCGGTGCGATTGATTTCTATGTTTGGCAGCCGATCGACACATATAGGTCGTTCATCTTCTTATGTGTCATTTGTCCACGTATTAGGACAAAGTACGATATCGATAAGGCTGCGCGAGCGCTTGGGCGTTATCACTGATAGCGAGCGTAATACCTTTTAGTCCGATACTCGTTAAAATTCCACGGAAATTCCCACGAGAATCGCTCCATCAATTGCGGTAATGTTCTAGTCGCGATATTCGAATATAACAATTATTATCTTAAGTCATAATTTCGCGGAAAATCCTTTGTCCTTATTCGCTGTAATTTTCTGCATCTTTTACTGACGCTTCAATTATTGGTTTGTTATCTCCCATGCGAAAGTTTCTGAGTCACCTCGTACAATCAATTTAAATTTTTGCGATTTCTTGAGTCACGCGTTTCGTGACGTATAAACGCGAGGCATAATAGTAGCAGTGCCACATTGGTCATACATGTAGATAGATGTGTGCTTTCTTATGTGTACGTACTAATGAAATTGAAGGCCAAATTGATCTTATCTACAAAGTTTAAAAATAATTGCTTCCATCGCCAAGTATAAATGTTGTAATTTTAAGGTTAAAGTGGTTTCTTCCCCCCCCCCAAATCAATGTCATGATTATGAAACAAATGACATTATAGAAATTATAGCAAACAATGTTTATGTAACACTAATGAAGTTTTCTTATGCTTTTGGTGCTTAAATTAGATACTATTTAAACCTGCGAGTATTCATTAAGTATATGTTTTAATTTGCAGGAATAATGTTGAACAGCATAACAAAGCATATTTTACATTGCTGGTTGCTACTTGTGGTCATATTAGTGTTTGAATTTGTATCTGGTGGGCTTCGATGGAATGCAGATAAGAAAGAAGAAATAGACCCATGGGAAAGATATGGAATTATCGGTGCAATTATTCTGTACCTGCTACGTACAATGACATTTCTTTCGTTCCCACAAGTTTTATTCAATTTTATAGGATTAACAATATACAATGCATTCCCAGATAAAGTAGTTCTAAAGGGCTCACCTCTGCTCGCACCATTTATTTGTATAAGAATAGTGACTCGTGGTGATTATCCAGAATTAGTAAAGAGAAATGTAAGGAGAAACTTAGATAAATGTATAGAGGCTGGTCTTGAAAACTTCCAAATAGAGGTAGTGAGTGATAAACCAATAGGTTTAACGCCACATCGGAGAGTTCGAGAAGTTGTCATCCCTCCAAAATATCGCACAAGTAGTGGTGCCTTATTTAAGGCTCGTGCTTTGCAATACTGCCTTGAGAACTCGGTAAACGAATTAGCTGATCATGATTGGATCGTTCATCTCGATGAAGAGACTCTGATGACTGAGAATTCCGTTCGTGGCATATTAAATTTTGTACTAGATGGCAAACATCAATTTGGTCAAGGACTAATCACATATGCCAATGAGGATGTAGTTAACTGGATCACAACGTTAGCTGATAGCTTCAGAGTGGCAGATGATATGGGAAAACTAAGATTGCAGTTTACCATGTTTCATAAGCCATTTTTTAGCATGAAAGGATCCTATGTTGTTACACAGGTAATTATCAAACACAAATATATAGAGGAATTTATATTATTATCTTGAGCAATTATATTTTTTTTATCAATGTATACATCTTACTAAGTTATTGCAATATGCAATGAGAATCTAATTATTATCATATAATAATTTATTTATTATGCTGCTAGAAAGAAATAAAGCCAATGCAATATAAATATATAAATTTATATAATATATAAATATGTTTATTATCTTAACATTTTTATGCTATATATGCTATAGATTTTTTGTATAATGTACTTTACAGATGGGGGCAGAAAAACAGGTTTCGTTTAATAATGGATTGGATGGATCCGTCGCGGAAGATTGTTTCTTTGCGATGAAGGCTTTTTCCCAGGGATATACATTTAATTTCGTAGATGGTGAAATGTGGGAAAAATCGCCATTTACTTTGTGGGATTTTGTACAACAAAGGAAAAGATGGTTGCAAGGTATTTTACTTGTCGTGCATTCCAAAGCAATTCCATTGCGAAACAAATTATTGCTAGGTATCTCATGTTATTCATGGGTAACGATGCCTCTTTCTACTTCTAATATCATCTTAGCCGGATTATGTCCGATCAATTGCCCATCAGCAATTGACTTTCTATGTGCGTTCATTGGCGCTGTAAATATATATATGTATGTGTTTGGAGTAGTTAAATCATTTTCTTTGTACCGTTTTGGTGTTGCTCGATTTATGTTATGTATATGCGGCGCGTTATCCACCATTCCGTTCAATATAATTATTGAAAATGTTGCCGTGATATGGGGATTGTTTGGCAAGAAGCACAAATTTTATGTCGTTAACAAGGAATTTAGACCTCCAGTGACTGTATGATGCGTCATCAGTTTAGAGGTGTTATCTAATTGGTGTTCAATTAGCATATATATATGGTGTTTCCGTCATGCATGCGCATAATTAGTACCTGTAAAGTTACATATAGGTAAATACGTTACTGTCACAAAAGAAATATTTATAATTAGTATTATAATATGATGGAAGTATTGTATGGACTTAGACACATCGGACGATCGATTTCAAAATAGACAAAAATAAAACAGCAGCATAATAGAGATATAAGATATATAGCAATAGATAGGTGCAGTATTAGAAATGTTGGTTTTAAAGTTGGCATTAAAGTATTGACAAAAGTATTCACTCTCTCGTCAAAAATATATTTATGCTGATATGCTTTTATTCTCATAGTGCAAGAGTTATATATGTCATGTGTACTTTGATCTCATGTATAAACATGTCTATTATTCATTACGTTATGTATCATTTTACACATTGCTCTTATATTACATTTAGATGTCTTATAAATTTTAGTATAATTTTCAACGTCATCAGTTTGTATTCAAAGATATTCTATTTTTGCCATATCCCATTTTTCAAATAATATTTCGTAAAGTATTATGCATATTGATAACAATGTCATTTCAAGTATCTAATTATTTTACTTAATAGCAATTAATGAATCATTTGTATATATTATTAATTCAGACAGCTGTGATAAATCTCGCTTTCCTATATAATGGTAATTTCGATATTTTAGAAAAATATAAAAAGGATTATAAAATCGGAAATGTAAAACATAAATTTGGGATATGACAATGTTAATCAAAAAATATTATAATTTTTTAATGCTGGTTTTATATGTTTTATTTTACATATTTTTAATTGATAAAACAATATAAGAATATTGTGTATTTATAATATCACTATAATTGGCATACAGTACTTAATAAGCTCAAGTTGTATGAAAAAAGTGATCTTTTTATACATCTTATCTAATCTAAAAATATTAAAATATTTATACGATTTTTCTTGATGAAAAGTATGACTCAGATACTTTTTACACAATAAATTCAATTGATATTTTAAGAATATTATTATATACAACAAATCATAGTTATATGTGAATATAAGATAGGAGAGATAAATATCTAATACAGATAATACAGATTAGATTAATTAAAATCATTAAAATGATTCTTTTCAACAAATATGAATAAAACTTCACTACATATAATATATAATGTGGGTTTAACATATCTTAAAAAATTAATCTGATACGAACAAATTCTTTAGATAATGTGATTTTGTTATATAGTGCATAATATTGTATTTATTAAACTATTCATGTAAAGAATTATGCGCCAAAAATCATGTATGTAAATTATCATTTTGTCAGTTATATATTTTTAATATTTCGATACAATATTTCTATCAATATTTTTTGGGATATTTACAATAATTTCTCTTTCGTCTTTCAACAACTTTTTAAATGCCTTTTTGAACTTAACAAAGAAGTTGGGGCTTCCTAAAGTTTTATATGTAATATAAACTTTTCATATTGTGTTGATATAAATTATTTTATGAAATCTTGATATTTTGTGACCTACGACAAAATGATAATATAGGATGATTTTAGAACTAAAGAAGCAATACATTTCGCACAAGACTTATCGTATCTAGTCAAGAGAATATAATGAATGTTGAAAAATACGAAAATTTCCCTCATTACATGCATAAGCTTTTATTAACACTATGATTACTATAATGGCCTGTAATTATTTTCAAATACATCAATCATAGAAAAAGAAACTATTATTTTGTACTTATGTTTTTGTGAGAATAGTTTCAAGATCTTCCAGTATTCGATGATTTAATTTTGCGTATATGTAGAATAATATAATTAGAACAGTTTCACAGATTATTATGTTTCGATCCTGATCCAAAATTGATATATATTATCATATATCACATTGCCCTTATTATAGATATCATTGAAGTAACTTTATGTAATATCATATTACATGTTTAATAATTGCTTTTTCATAGAATTATAAATTATTTAACTATGATTGTACTACGTACAATTTGCATATTATTATTATATAATCGTGTGCCACGTTACGTTTTACACACCATATAATATTCAGACAAGTATTTTTGAATATATTTCAGATATGTTTCAAATATACTATAAGTATCTAATATACTATGAATATACTATATAATATAAGTATATATTATATTATTATATTATATGAAAAATGAATAAGCACGTTTATATACTAGTCTCATGCCTCAGCCATTTATTTTATTATCCAGATGGCAATGCTTTACACATAAAAATTATAAATATGTATATATATATAATTTGTATCAACGTAACCAGGATTTTTCAAACTTTCTTATCTAAATTTACTTTTTATATCAATATCTTTGTGCTTCTTTCTCAATTAACATATTGAGAGAATACATGAAAAAGAACTCAACAAGAATTTGTAACAAAATTCTAAAAATTGTCAGTTTGGACAAATTCTTAATCTATAAATAATTTTAATCTAAAAATAAATTTTTAATCTATATTTTATATCGATATTTATGTTTAGACTTACAATGCGATGATTATTATATCTAAGAATTTCTGGATTAATGGAAAATAGATTGAATTATACATAAAATTAAATGTTTGTAAGGTAAAAAACATTTTGCGTAATTTTGGATAATCTTAATCCTTATATTATCCTGGTGTAATAATCGATTCGTTATATTTTAATTATGAGAGAAATAATTTTATTTTCAATATGTTCTCTGTACATATTAATTAATTCACAAAACTAATAAAACAATTTTCATATCATATAGGATATTACATCAAGTGAAGAAATATTTACAAATGTTAATAAGATTGTAATATTGTAATAAGATTCAAAACGATGTTATGATTATTGCATATGATCATTGCATTTAAAAATGATATTAAAAATTTTAGATATATCAAAAATAAAAAATGCAAATGGAAGGATTTCTTTGTAATGAATCCGTGTATGTATATGTGTATTTATTTATATTCCTTTAATCTCATATAAAAATTTGATAATAATATAGATATGTTCTTTCTTCGTTTATAGAATAAATAATTCATGGATAAATGCAAAATATTTCGCAATCTAATCCAAATGATCTTTAATCAAGTTTTATTTTTTTATTTTTTAATCTCGTGATCTTTTTATTATTATACGATTCGCCACTTCTTATGACATTAACTTCTTTCTGTTTGATCCTTTAATGAATGTAATAGACGTAATTAGATAAACGTAATTAAATTTTATTTGCAATTTTATTTTTCGATTTTATGACATGTTATGCATTAGCAAAAACAATGACTATTAAAATCCATAATTATACTACAAAGAATTTTTTTAATCATTAAATCCTAATTGCTTTATAATATTTTTTAAGATTTGCATGATTATATGAGAAGTTTATTAAGAAAAAATATCTTTTACTAATTTTATATCTAAAAATTTCCGTTTTCGATATTTCTTCTTTAAAAGTTATTCATTGTTATATACATGAAATTATTCTATTCGTAACTGAATATTACAAAAATCAAGTATTATATGCTAATATAGTAATATAAGAAAAAAAACAACATAAATCTGTTATACAGATAATGTTAGGTAATAAAACTAAAAATATAAAATTATATGCGATATAGTAAGAGGCCAGATCAATTTTGTTGATTTTATCAAAATGAATTGCATAATTGGATCTGACAAAGTTTACAAACAATTCTGTAATATCATCAGAGATAAAAGTTTGTGGAGTTATCTGTCGTGCTTTTGTCGTTGTTTATTTCTGAAAGAAAGAAAGGAAATAGATGTCGCAAGATTGACGTTTTCCACTATTGATATTTATGTGTATGAGTTTTGCATGTGCATTCCGATATGACAGCGTGAGGGATGTGTTGAGAATTTAAATTTACATCAGATATATTTATTTCTAAATGCCATAAGAAATGCTGTATAATTATATACCGTTATAAAATTATATATCGTTACATACTAACGTTATAATACTACAGTAGCATAAGCACCATCTACATTACATGTAATGTAAGAATTCGCGATTTTAACCAAACTATCTTCATCTGGGAAGCATATGGATTTTTATGTGTTTACAACATAATTCATTATATTGTGTATAAACTTTATTAAACAAAATCATCATATACAGATCATCAGTATTCGATCATCATCATTCAGTATCGCCCAATGAATTCGAAAGTGTCCAAGAAAGATGTCCTGCAAGCTGTTATTCTTGCAGATGATTTTACAACACGCTTATCACCTTTGCAAAATATACTTCCGAGCATTTTACTGCCGGTTATAAATATACCACTTTTTGACTATATAATCGAGACTTTGTTAAAATCCGGGATACAAGAAGTGTTCCTTTACTGTAGCAATCATGTGAATTCACTCAAGAAATATGTAAAGGAAAAGAATTCTGGAAATATTACAATCTCTCTCATCATTTCTGATGGCTGCAGATCTCTCGGGGATGCTTTGCGAGATATTGATACGAAAGGCTGGATCAGAGGGTATTTCATATTGATCCGAGGAAACGCATTTATCAATACAGATCTAAAAGCCTTACTGAATACACATTGTCTAAAAGTCAAGGAAGACAAAGGAGCGACCATGACTATGATACTACGGAATTTCGGTTCAGTGAAAGATTCTTACCTTAACGATGAAGCATCTCTGATCGTATCAGACAAGAGTAGCAACAAAATCTTATATTATACAAAATTAAAGAATAAAGAGAAAAAAGTAAAATTGGAGCTAAATTGGTTCCTTGATAATGAATTAGAAATCAATACATGTAACTTGGATACACATATTTATTTGTGTTCACCATCAGTCCTGCCACTCTTTGCTGATAATTTTGATTTTCAGGTAAGCAAAATAAGCTAAAATATATTTTATTATAAAGTTAAAATTTGTTAAGTAATTACATAATATTTAATGAAATTTATCAGAAGGTAAAGGATATAATTTAATGAATTTAAGCATTTTTATGGTTTTAGACTATGGATGATTTTATACGAGGGGTCTTGATGAATGAAGAAATTTTGGATTCAAGGATTTATTGGCAGCAATTAAATGCGGATGATTATGCTTTGCCAGTTATATCCTGGAAAGCCTATCACTTGCTTATTCAGGACATTTTACATGGACATAGTTTTCCTCTTATACCAAATGCTTTTCCTTCATTGAGAAACTTTATATGCATGCCACGAAGCACATATAAGCACAAAACTGTTACTCTCGGTAAAGCTTGTGTACTAGAAAAAGATTGTATTATTGGACATAATAGTACGTTAGGAAATAATACTGTGGTTGCGAGATCTGTGATTGCGGATAATTGCGTGATAGGTAGTAACGTTAATATACGTGATTCTTATATCTTTTCAAACGTCAAAGTTGAAGATGATTGTACCATTTCGAACAGTATCTTGTTTCCAAATAACATCATTAAGTACGATAGTCAAGTAGATGGATGTATATTGTATCCCGGGATTAATGTTGCTGCTCATAGTCAATACTTTGATGCTATTGTTGAGTCTGCATCTTCCGAATCTGTCAAATTTGTCAAAATGTCAAATTTTGATGTGACCGATGAATTTTTATATTTTAAGGACAACCAAGTATTTGATTGTGACAATTACTCCATAGAATCCTCTAGTAGTGAAGATAATTCGGAATACAATTCTCCAATTCCGGATGACACGAATATGTTTCTGTCCGAGGTTATCGATAGTCTGTTACGTGGTTACCAGGACAAACTCAAGTGTGAAAACCTTATTTTGGAGATAAATTCATCGAGATACGCGTACAATGTTAACATCCATGAAGTAACGTATAATGTTATTAAAGCAATTCTCAGTCTACCGCTACACTATCTTTCCGAAACCAAGACTCCAGTTAACAACCAGAATTATCAAAAGACTCTGAAAGTTATGATAACTTACTTCAATACTATTATCGTAAATTACATTAAAAACGAGGATGCGCAAGATGATTGTTTACGCGCTCTGGAGGATGTTGCCAGCACGACCGATGAGTTACTGCCATACGCACAACAATTGTTGCATCAGTTTTATGGTCGCGATATACTCTCGGAAGAAAAAATTTTAGAATGGTACGAATCTGCTGGCGAGGATGGGGACATACTTCATAATAAAGTGAGAAATGCCGTCCAGCCGTTTATCAAATGGTTGCGAGAAGCGGAGGAAGATTCTGAAAGCGATTAGTAAAAGACTTTTATCACAAGAGCTTGTACTATAAAACTATGAACAAAAAAGAGCTGTATAATAATAAAATGAATAATATGTATTGTATAAGAATTATGAGTTCTAGTTCTGCGTTGTCGATTTTTTTTATTTTCATATCAATCTTTTCTTTGTTTTATAATATTTAACTTTTTTGAGCAACAGTGAATCACACACACAGATCGGTACATACAAATACATACACCAAGTACACCATTATGTATGCGCGTGTGCTCGCGTGTGTAGCGTGCATACGTGCATAAAATACTGATAAAGCCCACATGCTTTGCGTATTTAATCTTGACCTCCTTCCCGATCGCCAGAATAGAGTTATCGCTTCATAGGTATATCTATATCGGCCAGGTTGTGCCACGCCAAAAAACGATGATCCGGGAACTTGATCGTATCTATCCAGTGCCGTAAACGTGCTCCTTTGCTACCACAATCTAGCATAAGCCCGCCTAAAAATTTAAAGAGATATATGCGTAGACAAACATATATGCATTAGACAAATTTATACTTTAAATGAGCAGCATAGATTATTAATATCAACAATATATGCGTTTAAATTTAATTATTATAATCAATTTATACCGTAACCTAATTATTTAAAACTTGCTCAAACGAGCTCATACATTCATAATGATGGAAAAGTTTAAGCAGGGCAGCGGGAAATAAATAGCGCAATCTTTCTGAAGATGTTAAGTGCAGAGAAGCATTATTATATCTTGTGCTGAAGCAAACGTTTAGAAACATTAAAGGATCGTATTTTTAAAGGGATTTTCTACAGACAATAGTCAATACGCAAAATTAATATTATTACCAACAAATCTGGCATTCTTTTACCTCGATTTTTATTATACATAGCAATTAAATTAAATTAATAAGTTATAATTAATTTTTTTATTTATGTAGATTGTGAAAGATCTCGGATATTTCTAGAATTTATAATAAGATACTTTAAGATCTACATATATCTAAACATAGATATAAAGATTTCCTAGGATCTTCTAAGTAATACCTCGAAGATATGTCTTGAAATTAAAAAGAGAGAGGTAATAAAGAGTCATAGTTAGTAATAACAAGGCGGAGTACCAAGATATTCGTTACTCTTGCCGAAGTCCTTATTCCATACGGAGAGATACAATGTCAACTTCTTCAACTCCATCAAGTGAGTTGTGAAAGCAAACTCCTCGTTCCATTCTGGACTGAGTATCTTTCCCTTGATGTTTGTGTTTTGCGAACTGCAGCTGACCGCCTTCTTCCCGTCCAATTTCTTGGCAGTAGCACGAGCGACCGAATAGTCTAGGAAACGTTGTTGTCGATGATTGTCGGTATATTCGACAAGAGCTAGTTTGATGAACGGGTCAGAAAACCCGTTGCTATCCAGAAGATTCATGGCACGGTGCACGGTGACCAGTAGAGCATGCCGATGTGTGCAGTAGCTCAGGCTTATCTGGACTTTTCCACGACTGTCTGAACACGTGCCCCAGGTTTCCTCTTCATTGTCCACCTACACACATTGCTGATGACAATATAAGAAATGCCTGCTTCTTGCCTTCACGTCGCATTCGTGTTCACGTTATAAAAAACAGTAAAACGCGAAACTTTATCTTGCAGCTAAAGTAAGGAATCAAATTTTGCATTTTATACAAAGACAGAATCAACAATATCAACAATAGTATTGATCAATATTATTATATTATATATTATTATATTATTATACTAGTAAATTCTTGTACGTTCTTCAGAAGATCGCTTAGTAAGACACTTTTAATACAAAACAATTATTAATGGAAAATTATCTCTGCGAATAATTCTTTGTTCAACGTACTGGATAATGAGACCGCAGGGAGACCTTGTAATGTTTCATTTGATATGATTGTAATTCGTACAGGGGGAATCTCGCCTCTCCTAGAAAGTCCTGGCCCAATGGATCGTCCTGGAGGATTAAGATGTGTAATGCCTTGCCACTCGAGATCTAGCGTGAGAAATTTCTGACATGTACTTGTGACCATCATTCGTGAGTGGAATGATATATCCACGTGTTACAATATTGATTTATACGTCAGTTTCCATTATCCCATAGAAGTTTACTGTCTCCTTGAACTCGGGATCGCACGTCTTGTGCACAGTTTTTGTTCGTAGTAGCCAGTTCGTTGTTGCTTTTTCAGTGGGCAATATGTTCAGTTTGCAGAAGGGATCGGCAAGGCCTTGAATATCCATGGGTATCAAGGACCGCGCACGTTCAACTTTGCACTTAAGACATTGATCTGCAGGGTCGTATCGCAGGGAAACTTCAAGAGTTCCATAATCTTGGCCCGTTTCTGCATTAGTAATTCAGTATTCTTTATTTCTCTTCAATGAAACTAAATTGTACAGCTATTAGCTTTTCTCGTTATTACGTAATCATTATCCATATTCATATATATTTATATATATCTCAATTAATTTATATTTTGAGAAATTCATAGACGACAAAACGGAAAATGGAAAATAATTTTCTTTTCGCTAAAATTTAAATAAATATTATTGTTATCATCGTAAATTTTAGTTTTGACGTCAATGATATCGATAATTAAATTCTGTGTTGAGATATTTATTTAATAACAGAATAATTTCGTTTATAAAACCAAAGCCCCTCAACAATCAGAGACACCTGCATCTTTTGCAAACGTCCAACAATTTCAGAAACGAAACGATAAATAACTGTACAAGGTAGAATTTATTTGCCGAAACATTAGTACCGACTTTCTGGAAGTTTTTGTGCTTGATTCTTTGCTGTTCCGCTATTGCGAATCCTGCTGCTGGGAATATTCTGATCCGAGCAGGATCTGTTCGCATCTCGTCTTGCATTCCTTTCAAGAATCTTGCTCATGGTCTGAAACCGTTCTACCGGCATGGTCGGCTTCGTCGTCATCGTTGACGGGGTTGTCATCGGTGTCTTCATTCTGTGGCAATTTGTCACGTGAGTCCAAGTCTCCAGCCCGTTCGTCGTCCTTACGTACCTGATGGATTGTATCTGGGAGCCCTTAGATCTTACGGAGGCATCCTTGCGCGTTTTCTCAATGTCCTCATCGTCGGCCTCATTAGTCCACTCGTCCACGAAAATATCCTCGAAGGGCACATGCGTCTCTACCCGCGATCCGTTTGGACTCCTGCCGCTTGCCTTTGAGCGTGGGGTACCGACCGAGCCAGTGGAAGAGAAACGGCTATTGCACTGTGACGCAATCGACAGGCAAGACTTGTCCAATCTATCGCAGCTAGTGTCCTCGCGCTTGCCTAAAGACGGCAGGCCGTTTGCTCTTGCTCGAGGACTCCTCGACGAAGCGGCGGTACCAACGGGATTTGAAACCGTTAATTTTTTCGTAGGAACCTCTTTGCGATTGCTCGGCAAACTCGTTGGCGAAACGGAACGACCACGAACTACGGCAGGTCGTCGCGTTGCGTCATCGTCGGATGATGAATCCTGCGCATTAATCGAGTCCAAGGACTTGCACGGACCGCCTATTGTCCACGTTGATGTTCTAGGTCCTGGTCGAAACCATCCGCGTTCCTGTGTAAAACTTTTCTATCAAATTGTTGGGGAAGATAAGGAATATCAGCGGACGCGAGGAAGCTTAACTTTAGCAACAATTCTTTGTTAGTTACGCGTATGAATTTTCGATGTTATTTAGTTTCACGAACAGCTTTCGAATTTATCTTTATGTCGAACGTGATTTAATTTCCTTAGAAACGTACTAGCATTCATATATTTCGTCTTTTCTCGTTGTATTTGTTATTAGAGAATAATCGGCTAATCGAGAAGGCAGGCACACAACTTTGAAAATATAATTAATAATCTATGGAAAATTTCCCTCGGAATATTCCGACTCACAATCATTGTATTCTTTAATTAGAATTTATAATGATTTTGTTCATCCATTTTACTTGATGCGGCATAAATTATTTTCTTCTAAATTGTGAACGTATCTGCTCGCGTTACTTGTCCGAATGATATCAACATGCGCTTTGCTTCAAGTTCATCTATACAGCAACGATATGAACTTTGCATAAACGGTAAATTACCGAGGAAAAATTTGTTCGTTATTATTATCGTGAAAGAAATGTCATCTTATATCGAATGTTCTGTATAGGGGCATCTGTTGCATTGTCCGTGTATCCTGAAAAGATCAGCAGTAATCTGTCGTATTCACGTAAAGTCAATCCACAGAAAATCATGTTGACAGAATACTAGAGCAAAAATCGAGCGGAACATGTTAGTATTCTGAAAAAAAAGAATAAATAAAGATATATATATATGTCAACAAGAGGTCGTGGTGAAATTCGAGTGCCACGTGCCGTGAAGAGGCATTGTTCGATTTCTGCCATATGTAGTAAAGCATTATGGGATTTACGAGAATGTGGCGTTGAGGTATGTTCCGATATCCCGATTGCATCTGTACTGCTGACATGTAATTGTTTTATTCGATGGACAGGCAAGGGCTAATTTTAGATCAGTTCTAATTAGTTCAACTAATCTCGTATTGTTCGATCGTTCTAGATTCAGTTCCGGATCAAGCAAAACGGAGCTGCGAGATAAAATCGCGAACGAAAGACGTATTCGAAACTTGAAAATTCCATAAAATATGATTTAATTCGAACGCGCAATTTTTTCCGATCGAGAACGCGAATTACATTCTTGGACACAGGCGTAAGAGAGGAGTTGCGTCTTTTAATCACGGATAAGAGATAAGAGAAACGATTAAAAGCAATTTGTCTTGATTCGCTGGATTCAGCGTAAGTACATGCATGGACATGAGGATATCCGTAAAATCTGTAGAATCACAGGAACTTTTGAAAATTCTCCCGGACGCTCTTTGAGTTTAAGTAACGTTCTAACGTTTAAGTTCGCGTGACTCTCTCGTACCTTTTTCTCTGGCAGGATGTACTTGGGCATACTGTTGAAGAACCAGGCGCCGCTCTTCTTCCACATTTCCCTGGTCTCGGCACAGATCCGGCAGAGAAATTGCCTCTGCGATTTCTGAATGATCTTTTGAACAAACGTGCTTTCCTGAGCGAATTTGATGATGCGCAACGAGCTGCGCCACCAGGTCGCATCGTTCTCGTCGCTTCCCTTCGATGGGTTCAGTTCTGTCGCCTCGATACTGCATTTCTGGCAGATATACTTGCGACAATCCTTGCAAAGATTTGTACTCGTCCACAGCATCATACCGAATTTCTCACCGCAGAGCGCGCACGAGCAAACACAGGCTCCATCGGAACACCGTCTTCCGCAACCGCGTTTGTCCTTCGATCTAGTTAAGGTCACGATGTTCCGCTTCAGGTTCTCCAGCCTCTCCACCATCTTTCCGATCCGCTCTTGTTCCGACAGATCCACAGCTTCGGCCCTTCGCATCACCTGCGAAAATATCCGTGGCTTGGAACCAGAGCAGAAAGGTGAGAGATTCGAGCGAATCGCGCCGTCAGGTTCAAAGAGGAAAGACTTGAGTCTCGGATCCTTGGAAATTTCGAAAACGACGATTGAATTCCTGTTTGCTCGCTTCTTAGGCGTGTCGTTCCGATTGAGGAATATTCCTGGCATACAGTAGCAATCGATCAAAGTTTTTCAAAGATTTAAGAGCTCGATGTCATTCTAATCCCTTTCACATGATCTTTGATAATTATCTATACGCTCTAGAAAAAAGATAGATTACGCTATTCATCGAATCGATCCTCGTACGATGAAATACTTTCTATGTCGATCTAATGGCGAAAGTCAGAATCCTTTTCTACATCCGTAACGTGATGATTTAACATGAGAATCATGTTTCGTCTCCCTTAATGAATTTCAGCTCCTTCGCCCATAACCATCAATATGGTTTTGCGATATTGGGATAAAGGGATAAAAGTTGCATAATCAGACGAGGTAAAGGGGAGCAGTGGTTATATTACTGGGGATACTCTCGCTCGACAGAAGGGAATAGCTCTGAAATTATTCAGTATCTACACAAATAGTGTGAGAAACACGGGCCTTCCTGAATATTAAATACATTATATGTCGCTTCCTTAGCTGCTGAATATGAATAGATCGTAGTACTTTTGTAGCAGTCGTTACTTCACTCCCGAAACTCATTGCTTGTCCCAAACAACCGATATCGCTTTTGTCTTTAATAATCGGCAAAATTACAAAAATTAACGGATCTAGTCGCACGCCGGAATTCCACGCGTATTAAAGCAGCGATCGAAAGAAAGATTCAAACGTGCGTTGCATCGCAACGAGGTTTACCTGGGTAATAGCTTGCTGTTCGTCCTCGGAGAGCGAGACAGATTGCCCGGAACGGTTTGCACTCTTGCTGAAATTCGGATGTTGTCCCCATCCGTGATGTTCGAAGGATGCCGTTTTCACGGACCATCCCCTTTGCAATCTACGTAAACCGTGAATAAATCCGATTACATCCCTCGCATATGATTTGTACGGATAATTCATTATAATTCATTCATTGCTCATAAGCAGCAATTTGTTTGCGATAACAGCGATGTAAATTGCGCTGTGTATAAGATCGATCTTTGAAGCACGATTATTTATTATGAAATTTATTATGCAACAGGAATTCAAACTCATTACACACGCTTACGCTTACGGAGAAAGGGTTCAAGTTTGTCTCGCTGCTTAGGCATTGACGTTTACTTCGGACAAAAGTCGATCGCCGAACTTACTGTGCTCGTAATGTCAAGTGCCGATCGTTCGGGCAAATCCATGTAGCACCTCGTTTCGCTCGTTCGTCCATCTCGCTGTAAATTATGGTATTTTATTTGCAACGCCGTTTATCTCGCGTAGAATCAACCTGTCTACAACTGCAAATACGTAACGTGTCGTTCGCGAGAGCAGATGACTTTGTGCTTTGTGCTTAGGCAACGCGAAGATTCGCGATCACTTTTCGTTTATGAGAACTCTTAAGCCTGCGCTCGTTCAAGCAAAGACAAGATTATTTTATCATATGATTACTTTTTACTTATGATTACTGATTACTTTTTCGTACTATGAGTTATGTATTTAGTGCGCCGCATATTTAGTGCGACGTATAAATGATGGATTCTTAATATTGTCGTTGTACAACGTCAGATTTAATTACCGATCTTTATGTAATCTGCTAAAGATACCATTTATGGAGAAATACCGCAATGATCGGAAGCCGCATGAAAACTTCGTTTTCTCGGCAGGCAGATTGAAGCGGCACTTAGCGGCTTCCACTGCGGCATTAATTGTTTTTTTTTTTTTCAAACTCGGTTTACGCCCTTGATTAAGGGCATGACAATAATAACAAAGAGGAACACGTATACGTTTATCAAACGTGCGCCCTTTTTGCGCTTCGTTTCACGTTACATTTACGTTTTGCACTTATTTGCATTTGTCTGTCAAAAACGCTATATAAATTTGGTATCCGATTACTCGCGATTGTCGCCTCATTCTTAAACTCTCACCGTAAACGAGCGATATACCAGCTCGATTTAACAACGCGCCACGTATAATGCGATCCGATTGTAAGAATACTTGCTCAACAGATACATCCAATCCTTTTCCAGAAGAATTCACGGACAGGAAGAAGCACTTGTGTTTCGAGCATCTATTCTTATTGGCGACTTCAATTCTTCAGCCCTTTTTCCGGCAACAGTTCCCGCGTTCTCGGGATGCAAATGCACAAAATACACAATAATCGAAATTATCGTACGCGGTTTCTCGCGTGGTACACAAATTTCTGCCGAGATGAGATCGATAGCAGCGCTTGTACGCATCTTTTCGCCGACGTCCCGCAATTAAAAAGAAATATCGCAGTCGTATAACGCAACCCGGCTGGGTGACGTCGTTTCCGTCATATCCGGATATTAATGCGTTACGCCTGTGCGCGCGTATATCGACTTACACGCATGTATATCTCGAATTATTATCTTTCTCCCTACTCGCGACTCCGGTGATAGCAGTTGTAAAAGATTTTTCTCCAGGCATGGGAGCCGCATAGCAGGCTATCACCTAGTCCTCCCTCTTTCTCGCGTTTATTTTCTCGTTTGGTATACAAGGATGATCCGTGCAGCGGGGCCTGGGGAATTAGAAATATTTGCGGAATGATAGCGAGAGACGGACGCGGCGCTTCTTGGATCACGCGGGAAATCTGCAGTCGCGCCTAAATGCTCTCGTAGGCTTTCGCCGAACGGCGCGCCTCGACGATAATGGCCCTCGCACGGGCTGCTGGAATTGTCGTATATTCGACGGGTTTAGATAGGATAAAATGGATTAGATAATGTAGAACGAGGATAACGATACATGTGGCATTTACTCGAGCGAGTTCGAGTTTGAGTTCGAGATCGAGTTCGAGTTCGAGTTCGAGAGAGAGCGCGATATAAATAGTGCGATACGTTTTTTTCCCCCACTTTGTGAAGAAAGTGATTACGATAATTCGCAGATAAAAGTCAGCGAGTATAAAGTATAAAAATCTATTGTTTCGTTCGAAACTGAATTTTCTGATACTTTTAAGAGGATACCGTTCGGGATTTCGGGACGCGAGTACGAACAATAACGCGGCAGAATTGGTATAAATGAAAATTTCAGCTTCATTGACTCATAAGATTTTATCGATCTACTGCTTCGCGTATCGAAATGTATGTTGCGTGTATATAACGCTGCATATCTCGACCTCCGCGCGATTCATGCATTAGGTCTCATGCGAGAATCGTCCGAATCCTCGGAGAAACGTGAAGAAACTTACGCGAAGACGTAAATAATGCGAGGGTGAAAATGACGACAGGAATATCCTACGGATTTTGTTTCTTTAACTCGCGGGCTATGAATCGATAGTTGCTTCTTCAGCACTTGTCCGCCACGATACCGTGCTTGGATACGTATACGCTCGTACGAACTTTCAAATGACTTTAACCGCCTGCAGCATAGTTCGTTTTATCATGCTGTAACCTTGGTGAATGCAAAGCTCTTTATATTGTTTGCGTAAAATCTTTATATACACATTCTCTGCTATATATACGGACTGTGTCCGTATATCGCCAATAAATTTCAAAGGTATACGCTAACATCCTTGACATAGCTTAAACGTGGCTTATTTGTTGCGCTACGAATCACTTTCGCAGCATCAGCTTTGGATGACGCTTTATTGAAAGCCGTTTTGACAGTATCAGACGTTAGAACAACGCCTTGTAAGGCGCTTGTAAATTTTCAAACGGACATGCGAACACGTGAGTGACGTAACGATCGTAAGAAAAAGCATATCGGGAAAAACCAGAAGCGTAAATGAAGAGATGGAAACGAGACACAGATCTAATCGATTTACGATCTTCGAAAATGAATTCGCGCCTTTAAAACCAACCGCAAACTCGATCGTCGATTACAATATCAAACGCAAAACTAACTAGTAGGAGAGTACAGGAGAGAAACATGCGACACATGTGTGATTCTCCGCGGCATGCCAGCTAAGAATCTCTCAGGGTTGACACGTGCAAACCCGCGCAAGCGTTGACTTGGGATTTTTTTAGGAACTCGCAAACTCAGTCGTTAATTAAAAAGCCAATCGTGCACGGGATAAAGAGAAAGAAAGAGAGAGAAAGAGAGAGAGAGAAGGATGCAAAGTGTCGCTGTAACGTGCGAGCTGGAATCGCGCTACTCGTGGCTGCTGTGCGTACGCAATCAGTGACGCGAAGTTCGCGGGACGCAAGTTCCCGCGGAAAATTCAATAAATGTTCGCTGTCACTGTCTTACCACCCGCTGCCATTGTTCGTCGCTTGCCGACCCGCTATCATATGATTCGCCACGATGATGGGAACAAAGGAACTTTCAACGAAAGTGGCTATATTTGCAGCGGGCAATCGATAGTCCCATGGTGCACAGCTCGTAGCTTTCCAAGTCCTTTACGCTTTTCTTGTTATGGCCGGCACGAGCGCGCGCCGCGTTAAAAAGGGAACAAAGCGACGCCGGGAAATGCAAAGTCGCGAGGAGACGCGGGTTCCGCGGGTTCCGCGGGTTCCGCGGGAAAGCAAGCGGCACCGGGAGACGAGCGCGTCGAATTTCCGAAGACCTTCCGCCGGCGTTCCCCCGGCCGATGTGCTTTTCTTGGCCGCTATCTGCCGCGTGGCAGGCGACCGGCCCGTGAAAAAGGAGGACCAAATTGAGCGCGATTGCGTTACGTCCACGTTGGCGATCAATCGATGATGCTCGTGACGCGTATCGACATTGTGTACGTATGCTTGCATCTCCGCGAGACACACGCAAACCGCAGCAAGGCCCGGTTTATTAATAACGAAAACACTCGCGGTCTCCGCCGCGACTTCCCGTCCGCTTTCGCGTAAGCGCCGTAATCAAGTGTAATTCCGGCCGGCTCGCTTAATAGATTACGAATTACGCGGGGCACGCGTGAATGGCGCGTGCTGGGACTCCTTTCGGTGGGACACGAGATTTGCTAACTGCCGGCTAACCGATGCTCGTCGAGAGCAGAAGGACACACAGTGGAGACGGTTCTTTCGTTTACCGATAACGTATCAGGCCAGGGCAACCGAACGCGGAACAGCGTGTGTGCCATATGCCCGAATCTACAACGCGCGTGCATCTCGCGTGCATTTAAACGTTGGAAGGTCGCTCAAGAGCAGCAGACGGAGAGGAATCGCGTATTCTCGCGTCGTAATTATAAAAAAAAAAAAAAAAAAAAGGGAGAAAAGAAACGGAGAGACCTGCGGATAATCGATTCGCGCACGGAAGAACGCGCACGGAGAACGTGGATTTGATTCGATCGTAACGCGCAACGCGATCGAGTCGCTATGAAAGAACGTTCACGTGTCCGGGGCATCGATCAATCGTGAGCGATCGTGAACGATTCGATCCTTCAGATTCAGACTGCGGCGAGGGATGCGGGCGAGGGATGGACGGCAGGATGGAAAGCATGAAAATGTGCAGGATCGTTGGACTCACGTCATAATCCGGCGTCTGCAACAGGCGGCTGCAGCTGAGCGCGTCGATGCGCGCGCGTGGTCAGTCGCGACTGGCGGCTCGCGCTCCTCGTCAATTAGGCGTCGCGCTAATTGCCGTCGCGCGTGATTCGCCGCTACTGGCGGACACCTGTCAGACAATCGCACAGGTAGTTGCACGCCGGGGCTGCCGGTTACTGCGAGCGCAGGCTGCCGGCGCGATGTTGACCAGTCGGGAAGCGGCTGCTGACTGGGTGCTGTTGCTGCTGTGCGATGTGTGGTCGCCTCACTACCTCAGGAACTGTTGAGCGCGCGACTCCACTCGATGACGGAAGGGCGGCGGAGGGTGGACAGTTGGCTGGGCGGAAGGGCGCGAGAGCTCCTCTCTCCCTCCCCCGCCTCGTCCGTCTGTGCGGTTCGCGGGGATGTATCAAGTCGCGGAGGGACAGGGGAGCAGGGGGGAGGGGGAGGAGGAGGAGGAGGAGGAGGAGGCGGGGAAGAAGAGGAGGAAGACGCAGCGGAGGGTGGTCGGATGGAAGACGAAGGGGTGGCCGACGGCGGGGAAGGGACGGCCAATAAAGAGGGGAGTAGTCAGGCGCAACAGGCGCGGACGTTGATAAAGCCGGATGGAGGCATATGTTGTTCCGGCGGTGTTATCGTCATCGTCATCGTCGTCGTCGTCGACGTCGTCGTTGTCGACGTCGTCGTCGTCGTCATCCTCCCTGCCGTCGCCCTCGTGGTCGGCTCTTGGTCGTAATTGGAATTATCCCGCGCGCGCGGGCTGACTTTCCAGCCAGTGTCGGCCGACGCGCATTGCCGGCCAGATAATCGTGCAAATTGAACGCGTGAAGAGAAGTAGGGCATTTCCGAACGGCGGACTCGGCTCAAAGCGGAACCGGCAGATGATTAACACCGTTCCGCACGATTATCCGTGCTTTCACGTTATTCCTCTTGTTTACGCGATATACTTTGTTTCCCGTTTTGCGAGGGATGTGGAATCTCGCTGTCGCTCCCCGTTGATTATGAGCATCTGATGTCCATCCTGAATGAAAGTTCGGGGTTGATGATCCCCGAAGAGAACGAAAAGGAGAATACCTGATCGTGAAAGTTTACGATTAGTTCTTGATTTTGTCGTCTTTAACGATCTTTACCGATCTGCTAATCCAGTCTCTGATCTCAGACATCGACGCGAGCGTGTTGTCCCGCAGAATGAAGTACAAAGCGGATTTCCCACATATATCGCGTGCAACTAAACGTAAACTTTGCAATCGCGTCCCGATTGTTGCGCCTGCAAACGGCACCAGCCGCCGCGCGCGCCGGTCGAGGTAAACAGGTGTCCTTGTGCTATATCGCATTTATTGACGCGTCGCACTTGGCAGTTCCTGCGATAGTCTGGACCCAGCAGCGAAGGGTCGTCGATCAGGGAAAGCTCTTTTGCAAGCTCTCGCGAGATTCCAGGTCATGAGGTGAAAATTTTACGCGTAACCGTATACAGGTATGCGCCGCGTCTTTTGCCACGTGCTCGTCCATACTTTTCTTATCGCCTCGCCGCCGCTGATAAAAGAAATTTCTTGCCGGGACTGTATTCGTCCCAGAAGACAATAACCTGGACGAGAAAGCATTTCCTATCCGAAGGGAAATGATATATCTGCCGAAAGTAACGTAATCAGGAGATCTTGAGGACGGATTGGCCGAATCAAATATTTTTATCCTTTTATTTATCTTTATTTCCTTTACTTCGTTATTTACTCTTTTACTCTTTCGTTTCTTTATTGTACGCTCTTCTTGGACACCGTTTCACGGACAAGTTACATATCTCGGCCCATTTCTCGGCATTAAGATGAGAATGATGTTAATGCAGCAGTATACATTAACTGCGAGCGTTAAAGTTTTGTATCATTATTATCGTTTATTGTAATACATTAGGGACAGGAATGATGTATGTTATCCTTTTTCAGCAAAGCTGAAAATACTTGTCAGAGGTATTTAAAGGGATATATTATTAATTAACGCGTGTTATAAAACATATTTTAATAATGCATTCCTCGACCTCGATTTATTTCTCGAGAAATGTAAATACAGACGAGAATGAAAGCGCGGAAGAATATAGAAATAGCATACAATAAAATAACATATTAACTTTACCTATTTTTATCATCATTAACCATTGCTCGTACGTCGATAAATAATGGATATTAAAGCCTGTTCGTTGCACGTCATTTATCAAAGAATTCACATTTCCGAAACGCAAGTGGGCGTTAGAAAGATACGAAACAAGATAGAAAAACGTTTTCAAGTCATCGCTAAGAGATACTAGGTAAAAATCTGCTTTGTAATTAACGCACTAACGTTATTAACATTAACCGAATGATCGAATCAATTTTCTATTTCAATTGTAATATCACAAAACAATAAGAAAGAGCCGCTCAATAAAATTGATCGGGCAAAATTAGATTACGTAGAATCGATTCATCGATCGACAAGATTCAAAATAGCTCATTTTATACGAGAATGTGTTCTGATCTGTCATTTATTTATTTATTTATTTTAATTCACATTTCTTTCTCTCTCTCTCTCTCTCTCTCTCTCTCTCTCTCTCTCTCTCTCTTTTTCTCCTGTAAAATAAACGCGATTCCGAGCGAGTGTGTCCGATCTCCCGTTGGAAATTCAGAATTCTCGTCTCGTGGAAACTCATCCTGCGCGAGAATAAGGGTTCTCTCCTATATCGTCGCATGTTGAGTTAATTTCAACGGCGGTAGCTGTTACCATTCGGTACGGTTAACGACCGCGATAATGCAGTTTTAATTCGCGATTATGTGCGGGAGCGTTTTGCACGCTTCATTCGTTGCTTTTGTTTTATCTCTTTCCTGTTTCTCGTAAATCGCCCAAGATCTCGTCGCAAGAGTGACGGGAGATCAGAAGTCGCAAATCAATTCCTCGGATCTGTCGCCGGCGACTCGTGCAAGAGAGATGCAATTTGGCAAATTGAGTCGAATTCGTAAGATCTTCTTCTACAGCATATCGCCCGAGGAGCAGCGAGCTTGGGCGAAGTCATTGAGCCACGAGATACCGAATCTATTGGACAGAATGATATATACGCTCCCAACGGTGCTGCCAGGTGCGAGATTTAAATGTCGCGAGTTTGCGAGCAGCATCGCGTTCGAGTTCACGCGGAATCGTTGTCATGCAAATCGATGTTTCTCTGCTGTATTGATTCTAGACTTATCTCTTTTAATGATCCGTAAGATCACCGAAAGGGATATACTTACATTTTCGAGATTAAGGAGATTAAGATCGTCAGCGAGCCAAAAGAGAGCCATCGGTACTATAACGCACGTCTATCGATTCTTTTCATTTATATGCGATTTTGTCTTGATGATTCTATTGATGATATTAATAAATGTAATTACATTTGCTGTTAAACGGATGGCTAAAGTTAGTTTTGAATACGAAATATGATGTGCTGAGATATATATGAAGGACTTTCCTCGCACGTACAAGAAATAGCATAAATCTTTGTATAAATTAATTTCTCTCGGCATTTTATCATTTGGCATTTTAGCATTATTTCGACTAATGATTCATACTGGATCTCTTTCTCTTTCTCCATTATTCTCTTTCCATGATAATTTTTAAACTATATTTCATATTTTAGCTTTCATCGTGTCAATTGTAATATATAAATGGTCTCATGCGGCGCATGAGAGACATTCTCGTAAAGATCCCAGTTTGTACGAGAATGACAAATGAATGCGATGATCAAGATGTTCCTAAGACCACAAGTTTCCCGACAAGCGGTCTCTGCGCTCGATAGAGGAAATGTCTGCGTCGCTCCCACCAAAAAGAAAAGAAAAAAAAATAGAAAAAAAGAAAAAAGAATCGTCACGTGGAAAATATAATAAAGATATCCAGTAAAAATGCGTGGAAATGTTTATATTTTCTCGCCAACAGTGTTCATATCGCGTTCATATAATTTATCTTTTTATTTCAATCAAATCTCGCAACGGAGGAGAGATTGTTGATCGCAGCGTTCATAATTAAGATTACCAACGCTGCACCTCGTCTCGTAAATTAGTAAATCGCGAATTAACGCGAGACACAGATATAAAAGGATGTTAATAGTCCAGGGCGCATATCATTGCTACTCCTCTCTTTATCCAATGCGCTTGCAGCTTGTTGGTAGGAACTTCTATTGCTAAAATGAAGTTCGTGGAGTGTCCCGTTGTGCTCAGAACTCCAGAACGCTCGATGGTCTTGTACACGGGGCAGATATAAATTCCATCCGGCTGCACGTGATCGACTTCCGGTAGCAGGAATATCGGCGGCATCTCTGGATAGGAGACAAACGAATATCACGTACTATATCGAAATGGGGCTTATGAGTTATTTGTACTAAGCAACTCGTAATCTGCTTGGCAGCTTGTATTGTAAACGAGCGAGGGCACAACTGTTTACGCTTCAGGAGCATTTTGATGAGCATTCAGCGTCATTGCATCAAATTTATCGCGGCATAATGAGGGAATTGACGTCGGTACTTAACCAGTGAACAACTCCTTCGGCAAAGATTCTGCGAGGTAATTCCCATCCCACCGACAGCCCTCCAGGAAGAGGCCGTAGATAACGCAACCGGCTGCTGGTCTTTCCGTTGGTATGGAAGATAAAATCTGCGATACATGTAACTTACTGCGATACATGTATACTTGCCCGAGATATTATTGATTTTCATACGAGAGCGATTTTAATCACGAGGACTCGCATCGATTTAAATCTATTTCCCGCATCGAAATTCAAATGCGGCATTTGCACGCGAATGTCTCAAACATTGCGACACATGTCACAAGACTTTGATTTAACTGATCGTTAGTTTAGATAAAACGTCGCCGATCTTGACGAAGCTTCTCGTAATTATTGCGTATCAACCGATACTTTAGCATGACGAGATACACGTCGAGCTGTTAATCGATTAATTAAAGACTCAGAGAGTACCTGGAAGCTAAAATCGATCGTGTCAATGGACAGCACGTGTTTGCGTGCAAAGTTTTGTAATGTGCCTGTTAGGAAGGCTTGAGGAAAGTAGAAGCCTGATATCCAGAATGCTGGCGGTATACCTTTATCTTGCCAATCGCTTATAAATTTAATCCTCTCCTTCAAGTCGATGTACCATGCGGCTGAAATAACGAGGAACATTTGTATCACGACAGTCGATTCTTTATGCCTTATGAAAAGAAGTATAATAAAGCAGATTGTTAAGTTTATGATCAGTTCTCGTTTACCCAACGGCTTTAACGAAGGATAACTCATGTCTAGCCAGTATGCTGGTATTTTATTATTAAAAAGACTGATAGCTATCAATTCTAATTGCTCCGACATGACGACTAAGCCCTTCAGGGCTTTCAAGAGATCCTCTAACATTGATTGCACGATTTCAAGTAAATCATTGTATCGTTTGGCTTCCTGCACCAATACGATATTAAAGGATTCCTCGTATAATATAGGATATCTGAAATACAATTTGTCTTAATTCGAGATCTGAATATCAATTTCATCTAATCATTTTGACAGATGTTACGCATTACTTTAAATATATCTCAAAATTCTTCCGTATTTAATGCGAAAGATTTTACGTAAAAATTTTATGCAAAGAATAATATAGATACTGAAAATATAGATACTGACTCTCGTCTGTGTACATCCCATTAAAAGATATCGAGTCATCGGATAACACGCAGGAGCATTTTTCTTTTTTATTCCAAATCAAATGAACAGTATCACAGAAAGGATTTTGACATACGATCTTAAGACGTAGTCTGCAAACGGATATCCGGTATTACCTCTCTTGCATCGCGATTAAATCGAATCGCTTGGGTATCACTGCCAGCATGTCCTTGGTTACTTGAATCGACACCTCCTCGACGCTTGCGGCTGCAATGCCGATCTCTTTTGGTTGCATACTTAACAAAATTGCAAGACAGGAGTATGTTTCTGCCTGTGCATAGCTTATGTCGGCATTTGAATGCAGCCCGAATAACGATGGATGGTCGAAAAGAGGCAAGCCCTTTATGTATTCCAGATAATCTTGAAATAATGCTGTCGCCGGTAACTTCGCACATGAAAATCACGAAGGGAAAGTATTTTAGAAGATTTTAGGGAGCAACGCTTTTTTAGAATCCAGATAACGTTTCCGAGCCGCACGAATTCCCGGATAAGATCCAATAACTCCTTCTTTCTTCCGTTTACTACCCGTTTCTGTTTATTAGTTTTTCTTCCCTCTCATTCCCCGGAGACTCCAATAATCCCACCTTTGTCTCATTCTTACTTTTGAGATCTTATGAGATCGCGTGGAGCTCTATTCCGGGCAATATAAGGATTAAGTTCCTTCATCTAAAAGAAAGGGATCTACGAATTTTGGCGTGAAATAAAAACGACACTCATCAATCCGACCTGCAGAAACTCAAACTATTCATCTGAGCTCTTCCGGAGGCGAAGATTTTATTAGAATCTTCGTTACTTCTGCTGATGATGTATCGTAATTAATCAGTATGTAATTAATACAACAGTAGAATCCAAATTTTAATTTAGGATTCGAACGTACTTTTATGCTGCTTCACCTTCATGTATCTATTCCTTTCCTTGGAAAAGGTCTGTTATCTTATTTGATACAGATAGATACCTGATAATAGATGCCTTCTTCATCATACTGATGATCCGCGGCAGTAACAGCAATATTATAATAATCTTTCAGAAGCGTCAGAACACATCGGCGATCCCAATCATCCGTTATTCGTCCGCCATAGTTGATGTGTCCGGCAGTATACGTGAGAATCTTTATCATGCGCAAACAGCCATTACTCTCAAATCGATAATTTAGTCCATTCAGCGGAAATAAAATGTAAAATATCAAAAAAAAAGAATCTGCTGAAAAGAATCTGAATAAATGAGTTGCTCAGTTTTTAAATTATTGAGGAATAATGACAGTGAGGAGATGTCCGACAATTGGTATAACGTAAAAATTTATCATAATTCAATGAATAGTAAGCGTGATTTAAGTGAGTTCTGTTAGATATTACAAAGGCATAAAAATATCTAATTATCAATTAGCTTCTTCATGTAACTTCATATCTAGAATATGAAACTATCGTAACTCTTCGTTTCTTACAACAATGTCAGCGATCTTCTCGCGGAATTTAATGATAAAGATCTTTGAAACATGCTTTGATCTTTGCTATATCTTTCATCAGTGTTTTACCTTGAACGGTAAAATGTCATATTCCATGAGGTACATTTGCAGCTGCGACATGCATATAGTTAGATCGCCATTTGTGAATTCATAAGATATATTGAATCCCAGAGGACCAAATTTCTCTCTCTCGAGCAGCACAGAATGGAACAGACAAAGCGAAAATATTAGCCGTTTGAATACCAGTATCTTCGGATCTTCGAAGTGGAATAAGTTTTCTTTATCTGCCACTTCCGTTAAGTACGCGCGGAGCATATTAGCCTGGAAATAAAAAAAGAACACGAGAAATCATGACGCGCGTAAATTATCAAAATAAAATAAAACGAGGAGAATCAGCTTTCGGCTATTCGTTTATGTCGAGTTTCATTTCGTGGAAACGTCTCTCTTCCGCTAATGATTAAGATGTCAAAGTTACATGGCGAAAACGTTATATCGTTGTTACAATCGCTACGGCAAGTTACAGGAATTCGAAGAAATTCCTTGTTGAAGAAAGGAGTTTGCGTGAGGGAGAAGAACGATGCAATCGATACGGTTATACCTTTACGCCCCGGGGTGGTTCTATCGTCATTTTGCTGCTGTTTTGTAAAATGCTGACGGGGAAGTCGGGCGAGGGTGCAGACGTTAGCCATAATCGGAATGCATGATGCACATTCTCGGGTATTAATGCCTCTACGAGCGACTCCATTTCCGGCAACCAGCTTGGCGCCAAGTGACAGTTCTGCGCAAAGTTTAACACTTTTCAGCATCATATATTATATCAATCTGCATTTCGAATATTTTCGAGCCTCAAGCATGTTTTTATCTTTCTCGATCGTACATTCGAATTTAATGTATATGTATATTTGGAACGTAAATTCGACAAAGTATCGAGAAACAGTACGGAGAAACAGTATGGAGCTTTTAGCATGATTTTGAGCTTGAACTTTTTACATATTGATATACGTGCTACAAGCAATATCGAGATATCGAGATAAAAATTAAGAGAGGATATCTCAAGCCCGTTTGATGCCGCTGATAATACTCATTGATACGTAATTCATAATTCACGTTATAGAAGCGCGTCTTAGAAGCGAATAAATCTGTTAAAATAATGCGAAATTTAATCTCTTTGAGTAGAATGATAAAACAATATGGATTTATATCAAAACATTCTCCAATTTTCGTGCTACGTTTTATCTGAGAGACGTTATCACACGAAAGATATTTTGAAATCAAAACAACACATGAACGTATCAAGGCAAGCCATACTTCTTGATACGTTCAAAAATAAATTATATTTTCAATTTCGAGTAAGCGCTCAAGCATGAGAACAATGTCGATGAGCAATGTTACTTCAATAGAGTAGCAAAGAGTTCATTTTACGTTTAACGTTTTAATGAGAGAACGATTTGGATCACTTCGTTGAAGATATCGATTTCGCTGTCTTTTTCTTTCGCTTCAATCTTCTCGCGATATTATGAATCATGAATGAATCAGTTTCTTTGCTATTGTTTCTTCTACAAATTTAAACATTTATTTATCTATTAAAAAAAAATAAAAGAGGAAGAGGGGAATTACTAACTTGAAAAAAAACCCAATTGCCAGATTCCAGCGACTCCTTCAGCATCGCCTTCGCTGTGGGTCCTTGACCTTGGCCGAGAGATATCGATAATAATTTTTTAGTCATCTTTAATTTGTCAGCGAATTTGTACAGATCCGTGGCAGGGTCGGTGCCAAGTGATAAGATAAACAAGATTGGCGTGGTATTGGTGGACTCGTTATAAATTACTGATAATTCTACAGTTTGCGGTTCAACAAATTGTTGACCCAGGTTCTTGCTTAGATAAATTTGCATGGCATTGATAACTTTGTCCGGCCGTAAACATTTGAGCACCAGCAGTTTCTCGAAATCATCGAGCTTCGTCTGCCACGGTTCGGGAAATGTTGCTCTAAACATGCGAAAATTCTTCTAATTCCTGATATCAAAATCTTGAAAAAAATAACGGCTTTCCATAACTTTCTGATATAATTATTTAAGCATTTTTGAAAACTTTCCGTGAATAGACACATTCCTGCTTTGATTTGTAGGAATACTAAATACAACAAATATAAGATATATCGATTATTAATAATCGATTAAAATAAAACAGTCGTTAAGGATTTTAGTGCGATACGATTTAGTCTTCCCCCTTTATGGCTAAACTTATATGATTTCCTACGGATTAATTTAACAATCATTATTCGCAATCATTATTTATCTAAGCTTGCGAAGAAAGACGATTCACTTACAAATGAGCTTCTTCGGTATCGAATACATGTTTAAATTCAGTTAATAATAACTGGAAATCACTGATAAATTTGTCAAATTGTGGAAGCTCTTCCAAAGCTTGAAGTTCTTTCCAACATCGTGGAGTAATCCATTCCGGCGCGGGATTTGGTATTTCCTAAAGAAAAGAAAGAAGAATTTCTTTTAACCAATTTAAAAAAATTAATTCCTTGTTCGCTTTCATTAGCAATTTATTTTAATTTTTCCGCGATACGATGAGAAAGTAAGAGCAATGTGATTCGTGAATCTCTTATTGCGCGTACAAAAATATATTAATGTAATGTTGAAATTTATGTTTTATAATACGTAGTATCACGATAATTAGATAATTAGATAATTAGATAATTACACGCATGTAATAAATGATTCTTGTGTATTACAACAAGTAATAAGAACATAGAAAAATGGTAACTTTGATATTTAAAGATTATTAGTTTTAAATAAATAAATCTTTCCTGATCTATAAATTTAATTCATGTATTTTTTTATAATAAAGTATTATGCTGTTTGCTGTACGCGTAAGTGCGCGCGCGGATGTGTATAATATCTCTCTCTCTCTCTCTCTCTCTCTCTCCTTCTGCTTTTACTTTTCTTTTCTTTTATAATTATATTAACATAATAAAGTACTTGGATTATATTACAGCGAAATTACTAATGATGTTAAAGCAAACTTAATAAATCGATACTGATACACACATAGAAATTGCATTAACGTTTATGTAATGTTTTCTTGTAAATAATACACTAATTTATTTATTGCAATAGAGGGCTGTGAAATGCTAAAGTTCATAGTTCAATAGTTTCGTGCGCCTAAATTCGCATCACGTTTTACCTGCAACGGCGTAGTCAGCCTAAGAAAATGCAACCATTCTCTTGAATCGATTTTGCCATCATTCAAAAGAATACGTGCGCAAACGAGGAAACCGAAGAGAAACTTGTGTTTCTCGAACAAGCTGCGACATACGTTCGAGAACAGCATGAACGTGAAGTTTTCGTTGATATTCGCGATGTGTTCATCGATAGATTCTATGATTAGATAATGCTAAATTAATGATCGTGAATTACAATATAATCAAAAGATGCAGCTACGTAAATATAAAGTACACAGACACGATGTTAGAATCGTGTTAGAAAAAAAAATTTCTTACAATAGCTGGGAATGATCAAGGAACTTTTACCTGTCTTTTCGGTACTTGATATGCTGTTATTGAATATAACGATGAACCATTCCAAGGAATACTGATACATGGTGTCGATGCGCTGGAGATCGGCGATGCAAAAGAATAATACTTGCGCTCGATTTGCTACTGGTATGTATAACGACCTCGTTAAATCAATATTTGCTTGCGTAATTTCGGCGGTTTCTACCTTTATCTATATATAAGAGGAACATGTTGAGAATATATTGATACATCCGTAAAACGGGAAACATTTCTATCGTATATCCTCGATATTAAATAAAATGATATCGTAATCAAACTTCTCTAATCAATCTTTTTCGACAAAAATAGATTGAATTGATATCGACAACTTGTACTATATGTTTTGTATTTAAATAACGGAAGATTCTACTCAAATGAATATAATTTTTGCATAATTTTTTGATAGTAAAATCTACAAAGATTTTCCATTATATGACCTTGATCTCTTCGCTCTTGACTTTTGAAGCCTCCAGGGTAAGAATTAGGTCAATGTCATCGATCACCGATCCCTCAGATACTGTAAGTCTATGAAGAATTTTATTCTCGATATCTTCCAGCTCTCGTTTCATCTCCGCAGTCGATACGATAAGCATGTTCCTTTCCTCTTCGAGATCAGGGCGCTCCTGTATCGCGACTAGAGACAGCATCTGGTCCATGAAACCGCTGCGTGATTACACGTACGATTAGATTATATCACAGTGAGTTGATACGGAGCTCGACTCATGTCAACTGATGTCGAACGAGATCTCTTCATCAAACAGAAATCTATTTCTACGTATTCCGTATTTCGACGGATTATCTTATGAAAATGTATAAAATAACGATTACAGAATTCGCGAAAATATCGCTTTAGGGTCTGTTAAGAATTCCTATGTAATATTTACATATTTCGAAGATGTTCAGGTCTTACCTGACAGTAAGCGCGAAGTTGACTATCAATACTTTTACCGCTATTTCTGGCGTATAATGAGGATTGAATAGTTTCGTGGTCAGATATAGACGAAAATCGAAATTATACGGTACGATATTCTCGCCGATTTTGAGGCTCATTTGTCCGCTGTGCATGAACAATGAGCGTGTAAGGATGGGATCTAGGGCAGCTTCCAGTTCAGTGCCGATGTTTTCGATTAAGCAGGGCTTTCCGAATCGCACACAGGTTTCGATGACGCGTAAGAGGTCTTTGTCTGTTATTTTTGCGATAGAAAGGCCGATTGGTTTACACTGAAATTTGCGGAAATGTAGTCGATTAGAGAAACGGGAGAAATTGAATCAGTTCCTGTAATAGACTATCAGTCTATCTGCATTCAAATCTTTAACCTTTAATGTGATAATGTAATGTTTCAGATATTTAATATCGAAAGTAAAAAAATTTCATTCCTTATCGAAAGCACAGCACGTACAATAATTCGTCATAAATGTCTGTGATTTTATATTATTACTTTACATACTTTATATCATCATTACTCGAATCTGTACCGAAGCTATATAAGCTAAATCGAATTTCTATCTCGCGCTTTATCCCGCTCCATATCATTTCCGGACTTGTAACGCGAAATTGATGAGAAACAGCTTCCGTGAAAACAACATGGACATTTTTTTTCTCCATTTTCCGCAATGATATTCACCATGTTGCGTATCCATTTGTTCGCCTGTGCTTGGGGATCAATGAAGAGGGGCCATCGTTTAGAATTCATCACGAGAACGGCATTCTCGACAGATAGAGCATCCCTGGGCAAACCCTGGATTTGCCACTCTCTTATTTGCACCTGGTCGCCGAGAGTCAACACCGGCCTGCAATTCGGAGTGTGAGGCACTTCCTCGCCGAGGGCGTTATACCAAAGGGTCAAAAGATTTTGGCGATACTCGTCCGTGAAGGGTGTTAAGTACGCTATTGCACCTGCAAGCAAGATGGAATGGGCTGGTACGAAATAAAACCCGATCCACCAAAGGCAAAGCTATTTTTCGATTAACTGCTGAAATCAAAACTGCGTCAGTCTCACGTGAATGGAGCGCTGAACAATCGCTGAACAACACTATGTAAAGATATTTTAATATTATTTCTAAGCGCGAATAGAGAGCTGAGAGAAAAATTCGTGAAAAATATCAGATTGATGTGTTCGATACATGATGTGAATTGTAAGAAGAAAAAATTAAAAGAATTAAAGGAATCGTGAAAATAGAATAGTACGATATTTCTACGATCATGCAATATGCTTCGTTTCGCGATTCTCTTATCTTTTTTATTCCCTACATACTTTTTGAATTCGAACAATAATGCATAAAGCCTGCAGGAATGAACATTTTCTCAAACATTTTATTAAACATTTTGCACAAACTGTTAGAAACGCGAAGCCTGAAAGCTTCATAGAATTAGATTAACTATGTAACTAATTATTCTATGTAAACAACAAGCTTGGGAAGGAGTTTTAACGGGAAAATTAAATTTGCTAGAGTGACTTGCGATTTCGTTATGTCGCATTAATCCGAAAATCGACAATGCGGCACGCATGCAGCATAAAAGCTCATAATGAACCGATTTGAAAAGGCCATTGTCAGATAGATTTGATAATAAATCTCTGTGAACTGATTCATCATTAACACGTTTTACTAATACGTTTCAAATTATCGTAAGTGCTATTATTAATTTCTGCGATGATAATTTATTTAGCGCTTCAGCGTTCCTCTAATTGCCGAAATTGTGAAAAGACGATAGTCCGGAATTTCGAGCTAAAATATAACAACTGACCTGATGTTAAAATTTAGAGGTAGATTAAAGAATTACATATTATTATGCTAGCAGCATAATAATAATAATAGTAATAAAATTCCACGTATCGAGAGAGATTACGTAAAGTTATTAACTGTTTCCCCTGTTTTTGTAAACGATACTTGACAATGCCGACTAGATAAAGATATTTATTTGTAGCGTGAAGACAACGTTTGCAGCATTTTGTGTCAGAATCATTCAGCCGAATTACGATTGGAAGAGGTTCACTTGTACCTGATGATAATAGAATATCACCAACAGCATTTTTTAAAGACGTCTTCGTGTCAGCCACCATTATGATCCATCGTTCTTCCTCATCCCCTAATCCTTCGATTAGTTTCATGGCTCGGCCCATTCGTTCCTCGCAAAGGAACTTCTCCTTTTCTAGCTCGGCTTTGTAGTCTTCTTTCTCTTTCAATTTTTCTTGCAGTTTCGTGATGCCTTCCTCTATAAGTCGCACTTTCTCCATAACAATTGCCAATTGTTTTTCCGTTTCTTCTAGGACCTCTTCGGCTTTCTTCAAAGCTGCTATCTTGGGTTCGACTTTCTTATTCACGAAGTAGAAGTTGTACATCGCGTGCACCCACAGGCATATAGAGTGACAAGCTTTCGAAACTTGAAGTATCTTTCCACAATAAAATTTAATATTGCGAGCATGTTCAAAAGAATATTTAAATAGATTAATACTTTCGATAGAAAATGTTCAATATTTAGATATGTTATTATCGCATATGTTATTATCATTCTTAAGAAGAATACAGAGAGTATTGAACAGGGAAAAGATACATGTGCAAATATTTAAATGTGAAATTGAGATTATTAAATTATCCGAAAAATTTAGATTTGGTAGTGAGAGAAAAATAATTTTTAATAAAATGTTGTAAGAGGAAATTATCAATACCAATAACTGATAATAGATAATATCTTTCTCGCGTTAAATGAAATCAATTTTTTTAATATTTACATATCTTTTGTATTATAACTTAAAATTTGTAAAAGTGCTAAGATCTCTAATTATGTTGATCTTTCGGAAAAACGAAATAAAAAGACGCGCAAGATATGGAGAGTATTATAGATCGATATAGAGTGTAGAAATCGGTTATAAACAAAGAAGTGCTTATTAAATCTCTGTCCTTCTTGCCGTAGATGTTATGATACGATTTCCATGGCATAATTTAACACTATGTATAGGAATCGTATAGGAATAATCACCTTAGCTGGCTGGAAGTTGGGATCCTTTATATATTCCTCCAGTTTATTGATGATATCCTCTGTGAGATCCTCTTTTTTGAACTGCTCCATTGAACGTAGGAAACGAATAGGATCTGCCAGCAATTGAGACCCGGGAGTCCAGTAATCTAATATCTTCTCACCAGGAAATTTTCCAGATAACTGCCAAGCGAAGAATAACTATCTTGTAAAGTTTATACTCATTGAATTAATTAGAAGTCCTATTATCTTTCAACGATCGATGGAGAAATGATTGAAGTTTCGAACTATTTACTAACCGCGATAACGTCTAAAAAGATGTATGATGTATTAAAATAACATGTCACTGTGCGGAAGATGTACATGTAAATTATGAACAAGTTACGAAAGAAGAGCGATTGGATTTTATAAGTACTATAATACGGAAATTGTCATTTTATTCTTTATTTAACATTTACATAAATGTGTATCAATATGTGAAGAAACCTTGTGTGGCTTCACGTTATTCACGATGCACATCGCTTCGATCACTAACAGCACGCCTACTGGTGGTCTTTTCATCGCTTTTACTTCTGCAATATCATTCTTGTTCAACGCCTTTAAACTATCCTCGGCAGCTTGGAGCAATGGTTTCACTTCACCTGTGTGTGCGTGTGTAAGAAACGTTTGAAGAACGATGATTTAAATTATGAAATAAATTATTTGATGTAAAATATTTAAATTAATTTTTCTAAACATCCTCTTATTTATTTCGTAGTTCTCAAAAATAATTCATGTGATTTAATAAAAGCCTAGAGTATTTAGATAGGTGCGACACGTTTCTACCGTTTTTAAAATAGTTTTTGTGATTTATTTTGATAAAATAAATATAAAGATAATTAGAAAAACATGTACATATCACTGTGAGATATTCCGGAATATACCATCTTGATTTTTAAATATGTTTTTAAATACGTTTTCTGTTTATGTATTGCGTAAAAACATGCAATACTTTTTTCACTCATTACGTTTATATTTCATGGTACGATATGTATCCAGTGAATTTATTCGACTAGCGAATTTTACATAGTTATATTGAGTTTTGCAGCGTTTCATTCTTGATGCTTTTTTAAAAAAACTGAAAAAAATTCTTTCTGGTTACCTACATGTAAACCTCGTATACATCGAATTTTTATTTGATTTATATTTACTATATTATCATATTTGATACAATTTCGAATGTAGAGTCGAAAGAATCAACAAGAGAAGTTATGTGCAAACGATACAAATTCGCGTATATACCCGCACAAGTCTCGTAAACTTTGTATTCGATATCGCAAAAGTCTAACGAAACTATATGATGTACGATATGATATATTTTAACGAAAACATAAAATAAATAATAGACATATCTTCTAATTCTCTATCATTTCTTTACTTGATTCATTTGATGATCTTTCATATTGCATGAAACATGATGTTAAATGCATTATTTGCGATACATTTTGATATTTCTGCGGCAAGATTTATGTTTATTAATAGTTCGCTAACAAGAAGCACAGATACTTCGAGGGAACTAATTTACTAAAGTTATGTGTCAGCGTGCTATATTTACTCGGTATTTACTATTATTTTGTATGCATAATTACACAGGTTAATAAGTAGCTTGGACAGCTTCGATCACAAAGAGGGATCTCATACATATACACTCACACATAATATATTTTTTTTCGAAAATATTAATTATGAGATCTTGCGTTTGATATAAATTAAAATAAAAAATAAATTATAATAAAAGAGTATTTTAATAAACTTTTAGCCAGATAAATTTTGAATCTGTTCTTATCGTGTTCTTAATTTTGTCTCGAGCAAAAAACATAAAGTAGTAGCTTAAAGTGTACTACATTCTCGCAGTGAAACTATTATTTGTGTAAGAATAACATACTCCAATCGGCTTCCGCTTCATCCTTGATGATTTGATTTTCCTCTTTTAATTTTGTTGCCGCTGTTTCTTGTTGCACAGCTATAACTTTAGCACTTTCCGCTTTAATCTGTAAGAAATACATTTTGGCGTATCTCGGTCGCATATCTAAATATTAATTTGCGTAAAAACCACATTTTCTATCTTTAGATTCTGTCTGGTTTGTACAACGAATTTAAATTGCACGATCTGACGGGAAAATAAGATAATTGAAATACGAATTAAAAGATTAAAAATTATTATATATTCTCTACATCTCGTCTTCGTTCGCGTATCGGGGAATTTATTTATATTTCTTTAATCCAAGAAAATCTTGCGTTAGGATATTACAAATTTTTGTTCAAACGTTTTCATTATTATATAATAAGATACTCTACAATGCATTTTAAGATCTTACACTTGCTTCTGAGAAAGTCAGTCGTTTTAAAGGATTTTAGAATTAAATAAAATAAAATAATTAGAATTTTAGAATTAACGGAACAGATTTGTTTTTGCGAAACTATCGACAGAATTTAGCTTGTATAACTAGAGTATCTAAAAAGGGAGATCCAATTAGTCTGATTAGGATGCTTTAGCGATCTTCGATACCAATTCGAACCGATAAAACGATTAACGGCAATGAGTTTTGTCCTAAATTATTTATCTCGCCTTGAATAAATGAAATGAAAGATGAAGCTGTTTGATTGCTCTATTGTATCTAATTATCATTACGTTCCTTCGCGCGACTTTCTCGGCGATATAAACAAACAACTGAAGGACGAACAATCAACGAATTCCCGAATTGGAAATCGTCATAAATACATTAGCTTGTGAATGCGTGGAAATGCTTTTTCATAAAAGATATATTTAAAAGCATTCTGATATTGGATATATGTAATAAAATTTAGCTAAAATCTGGATAACGAGATATTTAGCTTTTTAAAATACGAGATTTACAAGGAATTCTTGCGAGAATCGAAAACTTGCGCCTGCAACTTCTTCGATCAATAATTATTAATGGATCCTTTCGCGAAATTTTATAATGATTCAAAACATTTGAGAGAAAGAGAGAGAGAGAGAATTATATTTTGTTTAAAATTTTGTAAAGCTAATTAGAATTGAGAATAGTCTTACGAAACATTTTACAAGATATTTCTATTTAAGATATCGCAAATTATTCGAAAGATCGTACGAGAAATTAGATAAAATAAAATTGAAATTAGATAAAATAAAATTGAAGATTTTTTTAGCTAAGGAATAATTAACAGTTGGAAAGTAATATTAATTTCTTAATCGTAATCAAATTAATCAAATTTGCAAGGTTTTTTCGTCTTTTAAGATGATATTTTTTATATAAAACAGATATTAATCGCAAACGACAACGATTATGAAGTTTATGTAATACTTACGGTATCTTGATTGATCTCTTCGATCATGGTTGCCGTAGCTTCCGCCGCTGCCTCCAATTCAGGCTTCATACGTATCAAAATCTCCTGCATATCCTTAACTTCTATCTCCGTGTGCTCCAGTTTCTCTAATCCTACGCGAAACGGATTATATTAGCGCGAAAATCAATGTACGAAGATGTTAATTTATGCAAATCAAGTGAAGACGTTAATTTGCATTGTCCTGCGCTTTGGAGGCATCGCAGCTTTTTCCCGAGTTCATGGAGCAGATACATCTTGTTTCAATATCGATCGATAACAGTAACACGGTCCTTAAAGAGATGTAATTTCTACGTTCATAGCAACGCTGGTTATTATATTTTTATATTTAACGATGATATTTAACAATGTGGCTATCAAAACGTTTAATTAATCACCGAAGACGCAGCGATTAGACAGACAGATATTTTCAGTAAAAAAGAGAACAGATTTAATAAAGTTAAATTAAAACGCTTGAATACATTATGCTACACAGATTTGATAGAGACACTTACGCGAAGATAAATTGCTGAGATCTGAAAGTTTGATTTCCTATTTTCTAACATGCAAACGATACGACGCGCGACCTGCACGTAGGACAAATCGATATTCCGAATTTAGCAGGAACTGCCGTCAGACAGTCGGCGTTAAATTTATGGACTGGAAAATCATCAGTAAGGGTCGTTTACCTTTGACCTATGAAATTCGTTTCCCGTACGCGAGAAGATAGGAAATAAATCGAATGAAATAAGAACTCGTCAATTCATCTCAATTCAGATATTGCTTTAATTAGAACTATTTATTGAATTTTCCTGACAAAAGCAATTATGTTTTCCTTAAAATTTTATCTCAAGCTTTACGTTCTTTTCCCTTGAAAAAATGACTGAAAAATATTACGGAGCTTTAATGCTCTTGGGATTTTACTTTTTTTACTTTTCACTCCATTTTTTTACTTTTACTCTTTACTTCTGCTCTTTTACTTCTGCTTTCATTTTGATAGATTAAGAACTTTATTTGATATTCTATAATATTCACACTCGATATCCCGTATTTGAAAGAAATTTAAGAAATAGGAAGATCATGCAGAAACAGTATTACGATCTTGAGAAAATCGTACATTCAAAACTTTCTATCTTCTTCTTGAGCATTTCTCCTAGCAACATAAACTGCATGCTCGAATTTTCTGTACGATATATGCGAACATTTGTAAACTCTTTTCTTACCCGTGGACACGCGCATTATCGCAGTCTGCAATTCTTTCTTCTTTTTTTCCAGGAGATCGCCGTAACTAGATAACAATTCCAAGTACGACGTGGGAGTAACGTAGTTGTGACGTTCCAGTTCCTAAGGTAAATTCTCCTCATTTAGTGGCATTTGTCACAAACTAAATTACGCGCTTACTTTCAAGTAGCGATCGCTGGCATCGATCACGCTGGAGTGCATATGTTGGCATATATTCACAATATATCGCAAAGTTTCATCCGTGATCGACTCATCTTTGATGTCCGATAAAATATACATAGCTACGTTCTGAAACAAAATATGTTTTTCAATGGACCATTACTTATCTGCATTATTATACAGATCTGCATTATTATGTAATATTAATGATTAATACATGGTGCTAATGCAATTAATTAACCGAGCAAATTATATAGAGATTACCAATCGCAGATTGCATGCACAAACTTATTATTAATCCAATCGTACTCGGAGATTAATTTACTATGGCAGAAGCTGTCGGATTATTCAATTAAAATTAATTAATGAGATTGCATTAATGCGATCTTGATATGTCGTGCATTTCTATTTTAAACAAAATTCTAGAAAATATATTATTAATTTACTATTCTAAAAAATTTAATTTTGAAGACGTACGATATTGCTAAATTAAATGAATATCGAATGTCGGTGTAATCTTCCTATGTGCTTGTAACTCAATGACTTAACGTATTGTTCAGAATTATTTTTCAGGTATCGGTATTAGAATTATTTGCCCGCAGTTATTTGTCACGGCTATCGATAAAATCATACAATTGATACGGCGTAAAATTGATATTTGGGAAGGGAAGAAAATCGTTAGTCGTTATCTTGTTCTTTCGTCCACAGTAATTGACCGATCAATTTAATTATGACTTATCGAGCTAGTTGTACACGCTAAATATAGCTATAAACACAGACAGATACCGACATTGTATGTTTAAAGTATATAATAATAGAGAAGAAAAAATTTTAATTAAACATGCAAAAATTGCAGAGATAAGCAGAGATACATTTTCTATCATGCATTTCTTTATATCACACAAACCTGTAACGCAGTATCCGGCCAAGGACAAAACCAGTCAATCATACAGCAGTTTACTAAAGCTGGGAATTGCCTGATGCGGGCACGAAATATATCTCCGATTGGACTGCATACCAATACATCAAGTTAATTAGGCGATATAAATTTGTAATATATATATATGTAGGTATAAGTAGGCATAGATATAAGATTATACATAAATATTTTATAGTTTGTCAGATAAATTCAGAATCTAAAGAGATTAAATAAAAAGAACGAACTTCTTTGTCAATTAAATAATTCAATTGCAGATTTATCGCGAGATTAAATTTCATTAATGATTCATTGCATGCGCGTGTATGACATTTTTTTATATTTTCGACATCCTGAAATAATTTCCGAGTGAGTTATTAATCCTATTAGTAATCCCGTTCAGAAAGTAAAGTAATAGAAATCAATATCTCCACAATCGATAAGAAATATGGCGGAGCGTTGCGCGCTTCCTATAGCGCGTCCAGTAGCTGGAATATCGGTCAGTTTTAATCGAAAGCAATTTATGTTGCTTCCGAAAAATCCATATCCAGATCGGACATGGTATTGTAAATACGAATAAATTAAGTTCGCCGATCAATGTTCCGTTATATCCACGGGATTTCCGGTTGTTTCCTGATATTCGTTAACTTTGCAGTTATTTTTTGGTATGACGAAAATTGAATTCTTCTCTGATGTTATTTTTATTTTTGGATAAATAATGTTATTTTCTATAAATCATTTCAAGCTGAAAGTATAAAAGTGTCGCATGTAATTAATACTCTTGAATTCATTACATTCAATACGCAATGAATATTTTGATATTACATTATAAAAGTAGATATGTAACATCATTTTGTTGTAATAAAAACGGTTTGATAAAAATTTAGATTTGTCGAGAAGATCTATTAAGCAAACTAAAAAAGAAAAAAGAAATATATATATATAAATTCTATAAAGAAATATATACATTTCTTTTCGTGAAGTGCTTTTTCTGTAAAACTTCCATGATTTAAGATGTGCCGATTTATTGGCAAATTATGTTTGGAAAATCATAAATTAAGCAAAATATGTAATCTAGTCGGATTTTGTTCGATAGATTGATATTATGAATTTAAATTAAAATCATTTAACATTACGAATTTAAATTCTTGCATTCTTCAAATACAATCGAGACTCTTACATTTCGAGACTCTTACAAAACACTTACGCAGGCTAAACGACTTTTTCAGGCTAAACGACTAAAAATTATTAATATTTTCTTTTTAGATAAGTTTAAATGCAGTAAGTGCAGCGATCCTGTGAAAATGATAGTTATTCAGTTTTCATGGAATTTTTAATACAATTCGTGTCGCTCGTCACATTTTATCTTGATTCTTCATGAATACTAATGTAATAAGAAAAAAGATTTCGTTTGGATTCGTGAGTCTCATCTTCGTAAATATATATCATTCCCAAGATTTATCGATCTGTCTTCTGCTTATAGCAACTTCGCGTTACGATGCGCCATGCGCCATGCGAGATTGATGATGTTATGGCTATTAAAAGCCGTGTGACATTTAATATATCGTGCTTACTTGTCGTAAATGTACGAATCTATACTGCGAGATTTACCAGCAACATTGTGACAAACGATAATCCGGACTTTTGTGTGACTTGACATTCAGTTTTATTAGAACTATTGATGATAATCACGTTTCTTCTTTCTTTTCCTTTTTTTTCGCTTCCGACGAAAGTGATAAAAACTAAAGTGATCGCGACATAAATTTCCTGAATTTTTTTTGGAAAGGTCCGTCTATAATTTCTCTCGTAAGTAACTGTCGCGGATTCGTGAATTACCGCGGATGCAATCGCAAAAATTTCCGGCGAGGGATTGTCGTGCCGCGTGTTCTCTCAACGAAGACTAAGAGGAACAAATTAAAGAGATTTTCCGAAGTGCTTCGACTTTGCCGAAGGTATCTACTAAGTGGAAGGACTGAGTTAAGTTCTTAAAATCCTGAGTGCTATATCGGCGGTAGTATAGCTACCTAGGACCTCTCTTGTTAGACAGGCCAAAGATGAACAAGCAGTAAAAGAAGCACTGGTCCTCCAGATTGTGGATTAGCTCTCTACTTGTTAAACAACTATTGCTCTAAAATTCCAATAGAAAGGAGTGATGCTTCCTCTAGGCAGGAACAAATACACAAGGATATAATCGTAGAAAATAGAAAATCATGTCGTCTTTTAGCGACTATCAAAATTATTAATTAAGAATAGGTACACGGCAGTTGGCTGTATAAACCTAAATACAGATACAGAAATATTCCGATAAGAATACCTCATCGTGATCATAGTATGCAGATTGTTTCTGATTATTCTCAAATAAGTGGAGAAGAGATTGCTCTTATTAATTGGCAGTCCAGCTTCTTGCGTTGGCCCTCGCATTGCTATGTATATGTTGTCTAGTTCATCGCTTTGATATATATTCGGAACATCGCCGCTATTCAGGATGTTGTTTAGGTCCTCCAGCATAGAGTCAGTCTTTATCTAGAAGAACATATAATTTCGTAAAATACTTTGGGATTTATACATCAAGACTTGGTGGGATTTGGACACCAAGTTTACAACGCGGGATAGACTTATTATCATCAAATAATAATCAACGTATATTATCGCATACGTTGCATAATGATTGTTAAATGACAAGAAAAAATGACAAGAAGCTGTGGTTATCGACTGTCCATCGTTACTTCTGACATGCAAAGAAAAAGAAGTAAAATAGTTTTACAAGAAACATCTAAGAAGTAATAAACGATTCAAGTGGGCCCTGATCTTCGTGATGGGAGAAATTTTCGTGTGAGATCTTGTACCTGCGTGTCAGAAAATAAGAAAATGATAGGCTGAGCTCGCAGGCCCGCTCTTAGCATTATCTTTTTGATGTCATCTTGCCAGTCATGAATCGTGTAAGCTTGGGTGATCGTGATCTGAAAACAGTAGTACTCCCGGATGTGCGATGAGAGCTTCGTCAAGCTTTGGCGTCCTATTTTCGAAAGGAAAATGTTTTATGTTATATTTTACCGAATGTAATTTTGCATTATTGAAAATATCTCGGGTTACATGATAGAAGCGATCTCTTTAGAGAGCGTTCTTTAAATAGAGTCATGAATATTAATGTTTTTCAGAAATACGAGAAAAGTTTAATAAGCTAGGATGATTACGCAAGGGTTGCATGGTAAGACGTTATGTATATCACACTTTGGCATCTTTAGTCGCGCCGCATTCTTTAGATCAGAGTCGCGAATTATTGGCAATCGAGACTAGCGGACTATCTTCCGACTTCGAATCGAGTAGCAGGGGGGGGGACTCGTTATCGCACTAGGGGAAAATCTGTCGATATCTTAGTATCGACTTAGCCGATTACAAAACGCGGCTTCTTTTCATCTCCTTTAATGGTTGCCGCTAACGGCCAATAAGCCTCTAAGCTCCTTACGAACGGACATGTAAGGAGAGAGTAATTTCGTCGCGAATCTCTAACAGATTTCTTTCATGACGAATGTAGGTTCTGTAAGTTCATTATTTATATTGTTTTGCAACTATTGAACGGTTAAAGCTCAACCACATTTATTTTTACCCCAAATTTGCATTCGAGCATTCATCTCCTAAATGTAAGCTCGACAGCCTTCGTTGATCGACCGGCGAATCTTCAACAATGTGAAAAACAGATACAAATTGTTCAATATCTAACTTTAATATCTTGAGAAGGAAAGTAGCAACATTGTTTACTTTCACGAATATTTCGCGATAAGACCAAAGGGTTAAGAATATACCCGTTACATTCAAAATTGATAGCATATTTTAATCAAAAATTCTAAAATTATCGGTTATAAAAAAACATGATTTAACTACATTTGTTATTGTAACAAAACATGCCTGAGCCACCCATTCCTAGCAGCAAGCCGTTTCCTCTGGGCTGCCGAAGAATACGCAATATCCTGCAAATGTGACTTATCGCGTCTTCAAAAAGCACTAATTGCACCGGCGATGTCGTCGCATTGTTATAATCCTCTAAATAATCCAGCAAAATCTGTTCCATCTGCAAACACAGGGATAGCCAATGAAATAAAATGCGCGAATCATCATTAGAAATACCGAGTTGACAATATGAGACATCAGTAAATATAAAGTGAAAATAAATATTAAAATGCTAAAACGCAGAGCAATGCAATTATAAATACTGGTAAGTATTAATTAGTTGTCGAATTACTTTTGCCATATCCGTTATCTGTTCATATTCCCCTGTAACGTCGCAAAAGTCACCGTAAAATAGTGGCTCCTTTCCGATGACATCGTCAATGTTATATTTAAACGTCTCGTTTAATGTGTTTTGTAAAAATCGGTGACACCATTCTCTATCCTCGTCGTCGATCAAACGGTCACTGAAGACTCGAATACTCTCGTGGTACCAAAGCAACAAGAATTTATCTCGTGTCTGTGCAAAAACGATAGATTCTAAGCGTGTTAAAGCAACGTTTCTAAACAAATCGTAAAATTACGATCGCGAGCAATCCGAGATACTTGTTAATCGCAGTCGAAAGCAATCTCACAATGCATTGCATTTCAATCGCACGTTCGTGCTTCCGCGCGGCATATTTCTCCTTCCTTCATAAATCGAGGCACGTTTGATATCGATGTTTATTTGTGTATGAAATAAATACGAAATCCGGCCATGAGAGAAATCATTTCTCTCTTTTGAAGTAATCGGAAAAGGATTGAAGGCATTTGGTGGTGCTCGCCGACTTACTGCTTCGAGAGATCTGCTCGCTCAAATAAAACCCCTGAACGAGGCATTCTCTTTGCGAGAGACAAAGGATTCAGTCCCTTTTCGCTTCATTTCAGCTTTGCGCTATTATTCGCACATGCGTATCACACATGTATGAATTAAAGCCGAGAGTCTGTCTGCTCATACGCGTGCTTTAATCACTCAAGCTCACGTCCTTTTACGGAACGATGCGCGTTGCGCGTTTATGAATATTCATTAAATTAAGCTTGCCACCTTGCTAATTGGCAGTTTCGTATCTTGATCTTAGATACGGATTGCGCTCAAAATACTTAAAGATATCTTTGATAATTGTACTAACCATCAGTTTCGGATTCGCCATAAGAATGCCTTGAAATACTCTGCTCAGATCGCGGAGATTAAACGTATAGTGGGATTTGATCGGGATTGGTAACATTTCGTTGCATATTCCTGTAAATACTTTCAAAGTAGCCTGTACTACATCGTCCAGCATGTCCTCAAGCTTTGGCGTGCGCAAGATCCACGATTTCAGGATTGTACTGAAGATAAGCGTCTGTAAAGTAGAGAATTAATTTGAATAGGATTCATCGACAATATTTAATTTTAATACACATAATTTGTTAATAGCCATCCTTCGTTAATATTTGCAAAATGCTTTTAAATTTTTTTCCTTCGCGCATGCAAATTATTTAAATAATTGTTTAATAAAGTAACGTATCTTCTTTCGGCTAATACCGCCGAGCGCTTGTATCTGAAATTATAACGAGCGTTACGTTCATCACGAAATTTGTTCTCGCGGAATGTAAATTTCGAGGCTGCTTAGAGATATAGCAGATATTTCTTAAATTCATTTTCCATCCCTAATTTCAACCCAGATTCTTTCGTGACTACAAATAAAAACGTAAGACAACAGTTGAAACACTCCAACAGACTTGTGTGCGCGCCGTTAAAAAAATAGTTACCGTTCGAGCTTCGGTTTACTTAGCATCTCGATATTTAACAGCGATATTGTTCTTATTCTAATATTTATTCGCTCGACGTTACGTAACGTTCCAGTATATGAGAACCGAGGAAACACCTTGGAGCTGGAATGTATTTGACACGAATACCCAAGTGACGATATTTAAACTCGGATCCGTCTCGCCAACCTTGGGCGGAACGCGCGTAGAAGGTCCCGGGGGCGCAGAGGGTCGACGGGGGTTGGTTATGGTGGCTATTATATCGGCCGGGCAGATGATTATGATAAGTTATGATCCGCATGGCCACGATTTATGGCGTCTAATTGCGGCGGGCATGAAGGAACAGCGCAAACAGCGGCGGCCACGGTGCCGCGGCTGTTCCGTCTTCTCTACGAGTCGCGATTATGCACGTGGGTGTGGATGCCGATGGAAGAAAACCTGACGACACAGTGGAAAAGAAACGTGAGGAGCCGTGTGTGTACAGTTCCGGGCGTGACGGGATGCTGCACCGTCACAGGATTGCGAAAGATGCCGTTTTCGAGAGAAGCCGCGCGATCGGGAGCTTCTTGATGCTAGCGCGAAGACATCGTTTTAAATTCTCTTCAAGAGCACGTTTCCGTATGATGTCCGCGATATTCTCCGTCGAGAGTGGAAGAACGGAATGTTTCCTTGAAATCTGACAGTTTCTATTCGCGCTTTCTTTAGTCAACCCTCAATGAATGTCGCCTTGGTGATAATTTGCGAGAATTCTATGAAACATATATGTCGAATATGGAATTAAAATATCTGGAGATGATATTTCATCAATGGAAAATTCATATCTCTACGGGCTATGCATTCTCGATTTAAAAAAAGGAAAAAGGAGAGAGAGAGAGAGAGAGGGAGAGAGAGAGAGAGAGAGAGAGAGAGAGAGAGAGAGAGAAAGAGAGTGGACAAAATGTGATATCACGCGGTGATTGTACAATCGGCGCTATGTGAACTTTTTCGTTATTTGTTTTACACTTTATTCCGGATCCGTTTTTTCTCTCTTTCTCCCGCGGATAGATTGTATGCAGTTAGAGATTTTCGTTTTCGCTCGATTACGATCTAAACTTCGTGGGAATTTCATCTCTTTACTTCTGCGCGAAATTGATTGATCCGTTCAGCGATCTATAAAGCGCGAGCGATTAATGTATGCGGCATGCAAATATCACAAATAAAGCGCGAACTCACTTTGGCGTCGTCCTCCATCTCCGGAAACGCAATAATATGGAAATGTCGCAAAAGTCTGGCAGTTATTGGGTTCCTTCCGCCTCCGGGCGGTCCCATGGCTGTGACGAAATTCACATCGCTGATTAGCTTGAAGTATCCGATTTGCTTTCTATCATACCATCCTGAAAAAGACCGATCTCGACTAAATTTTTATTCTTCCTCACGTGCTACGCTTAATCGTATTATATATGACTGAGCGTCGTTTATCGCTTCAATTTATCGCCTGCTAATCCTTCATTTTATCATCCCCTCCATAAATATGGCACAATGCAGCGAACAAGGATCGCATCTCTCTGGTATCCAGTTTAGCAAAATAAACGAGCAAGTAACACACGCGAGCGTGACTCTTTTTTATGGAAGCCACCGTTGTTACGTAATTCGCGCGATATCACGAGGAAGGCGTATTAATTATGCGTCCGTACGCATATCCGTGATGTGAAATTCTGTCCACGTAGCAGATCGATCCCAGCAGCATCATTTGGGGAACTATTACGCCGCCCGCGCGAACAGATTATTAAAATTCGTAAAATTCTGGACGCCGAAAGATGGGAATTTAATATTAAACAGACTTAATATTAAATATTTGTTATTTAAATGAATTATTATCTCGCGCATCATTGAATTTTCATACGCCGATAGTCCTCTTTCTTGCAAATGATTTCTGACGAATAACTGCGATTCGCTGCACTGCACTTCCGATTGTCGCATGTGATTTTTAACGAGCGTTAATTTTTTTTTTAATTAGTAAAGATCCTTAGAGCATTTTCGGATTCTCGGAAGAATATCCGAGCGACCGAGATTGAAGTTCTTATTAATCGATTCCATCTGCTCTCGCGAAATACGAAAGCTACGAAACTCAGAAAATTTGCTCTTTATTATATATATTGTGGAATGTACGAAACATAAAATCATTGATCAATATAAAATCATGAAATGCAATATTTTGAATTGTTATCGTAAAAGAAAATCATATCCCTTTTCTCTTAAAACGAATGCATTTAGATAAATATTCGCTGTTTATGTTCCTTGCAACTGCTTCTTTTTAATTATACAAATAGACTACAAAATGAGTTACACATTAATTAGAATAAAAAATATGGAGAAAATGACATAAAATTTGTTGTTATCATATTTTTATAGCTCTTATAACGAATATATGTAATAATGGTAAAAAATATATTTCTGAGACCGTTTATGTTTATGTACGTGTCCATCTTTAACTCTGAGCTTTGAATATCACTTCCTAAGGAAAAATAGATATCATTTCATCATGCATCGATCAATAATATTAATCGAGATATTAGATAATCATGATTGATTAATTTTCATTAATTTTCTTACCGCTGAAATCCATAAATTGGCGAATTAGTTCAATAGGCGGTTGGGCGCCGTATGTGTCCAGCGCGGGCATATTTAGATCGTCGATGAAGAAGATCTGCTTTTTTAATAATGGCGGTCCATACATACCTTTACGTCGCTTTTCTAATTTTGAATCGATTATATCCTGCTCGTGACGAAAGAGCCGCGTCATTAATTATAATTCCTATTGAGGAAGCTGCGTTACCGTACCTGCGTTTGATTCGCCATGGTTCGTGCTGAGAATATTATGAAATCGCAAAGATACTTTTTCGGCATATGACGCGATAGTTTTGTCGATATCGTAACAGTCTTGCCGCTTCCGGTTGGTCCCACGCACAATATATTTGTCTCGTTAAGAAGAAGATATCCGATTAACGTCGCGCTTCGCACGCTGTCCATCGTTGGAACTTCAATATCTACGAAGACGTTACTTGTCAAAGATTAAAATTCTAGTCAGTTACAAAATGTAATGGATGCTGTCGTATAAAATCACATAAAGTAATCACATAAAATGTCAACTACAGTGATACAGAATATATCTTTAATATTGCGATTAATATTTCATTAATTTTTCTCTTACGCAGTATACTTTGTGTGAACATGTCTTAAATATTTTGTACACTCTTTTATCAAGAAATGCCGTTTACTAAAGGACATAGAAAGTTTAATTAAACATCTTATTCCTTTTCTGTTATTTTCTGTTATCTAATTACAATATTTTTATAACGAGGAAGAGAAAGGAGGAGAGGAAGAGTTTTGTCAAAGTATATTTGAAATTAAATGAAAAATATCTTTTTCTCATGTCTGCATTAATGCAAATGCACTTCAGTTATGTATTAAAGTCGCATATTAAATTTGCAGAACACAAGAGATAAGTTTTTTCTTTGTTTGCTCACGATTGTGTAATTATTACCGCGTAATGGAATAATATATTTATTAAAGTAAATATGAAACTATTATCATGGCCGCAAAGTTTTTTCGCGGAAATTGATGTGACTTACCCGCGTATATTGCTTCCGGCATTATCCTGATGGGTGGAATATCATCCAACCACTTATACCACTTTGGGGGAATTGGCTCTTGATTCTCGATGGGATCGGTAAATCCTCCATCATGCAACCTGTGTAACAGATCGTCTACTAATGTTCTCCAATGAGATAAAGATTTGGATTTCTTTAACTATTAATTTCTTCTTTCGCGACTATCTGTCCATTATGAATTTTTTCTAAGATATCCTAAAAGATCCATTTGCGACTTAACGTGTCGATTTCTTTCACATTAGGTCTCAAGTTTCTAAATAATCCCCCAGCAAAAGGAAATATTTCGTGGCATGTGTTCTTAAATTATAAATTATCTTTACCTGCTCTTCATTGTTATCGCTACTTCGATATATTATTAGATTTAACAATTTATACCTATAATCGTACACAAGTCCATCTTCTGGAAATGGAGTTTTATGTTCAGCTTCCTTTTGCACTTTCCTCAACCAATCGCTGAATATACAGCGACTTTCGTAATCGCATGTAGCCCCTAATCCCCAAACAATGGCGAAAGCTGCCCACGGCGATAACAAATCCGCTGTATGAGATGTATAATACAAAAACGTGATGCAAAGGTATAATGAAATAATGACATGTGTAATAAAATATGATATAAAGAACAACGAGCTAGACTATATATAGACTTCTTAAATTTTGGTAATTTAATAGCGATTAATCTTAATAATTGTGTATTATTAATTTCATTTTGTAATTATAATTCCGATTTTAAAACTGATTATATTCTGGAATTGAATTATTACGTTAAACCGAATTTCTCTGCATGTATATGAAATGTATACAACGTATACAACAAAAAGATTTAATTCTTCCTTGTTTAAAGCGTTGCATATTGTTGCACAGAACTGATGAAGTGATTGTGTGCGCTTACGCGACAATATTATCGTGGATAAAATGCAATTATGTCGTCTTTTCAGAATTTCAATTCACTATACACCTTTGCTTGCGCTTTCGCGGGATATATTGTATCTAGATTGTATTTCATGATCTCTTACGGAATACGTTTGTCATTGTACAACACAGTGGAACTTACGTATGGTTCTTTGGAAGATAAAGCTCGGCGGTGGTTTTCCCTCGCGTCCAGCCATCGGTCCAATTCTGAAGTTCATTAGATTTATGTAGGACTGGACAAGGGCACAATCTACGGTACCCACAATCTCTTGTAATTCCTCACGTACGATCTTCAAAGCGGGTAGCACTAATTGATTTGTTATTTCTGCCAGCTCGTTGACGTATTCGTTCATAGTCTGTGAGAACGATCGCGAACATTTGAAATCGCTTGTATATACATATGTATTAGAGATACTCGTATTGAGATACTCAATTACGTTATTGAGTAACCTTTATGTTATTGCTGCATTCTACAAAGCGTGAATTATACATTTACATGTTGCTGGATGAAGGCATCTGATTTGAATATCAAATTGACAGAGAAATGATACGACATGATGACAATTATTTTTTATAACCATCACCGAAATGGAATACTGAGGGATTAGTTTAGAAGAAAGTGATAATTTACCTTTGGCATTGCTCGTATCCAGCAATTGATCAAAGATTGCAGACCTAGATTCTCCGGTTCCAGATACACCATGCCGCATCTGTTTCAATATGAAATATATGTTTATGTAATTTTATTTATCATTCTTCCATATCGTGTTTTTTCAGCGACTCGATAATTATTTCTGATTATCTCGCTTTGCGATTCCTCATGCGCGCGCATACGTCATTAATAGTTCAATCGATACATCGGTAGTACAATAATGTAAAATACTGAAACCCTCATCGTTTATTAACAACTTTGTCATTCTCATTAATCGTCACTAATTCGGATCGGAAGTTTGATCTAGAGTTGATTCACAATATTATTGTGATATTTCGTATATGATGCAACAGACAGAATCCTTCTAAAATATTTATGCATTTATGGATAATAAACCGGAAACAAGAGCGTAATAAATAAAGAATCAATAAAAAAATGTCTGTAGATTTTTAATTGTTTGTATAAAGGGAGAACACGCGTTATTGTAAATCTTTAAATGCATCAGAAGGCGAGATGTTTAATTCTTCGACCCAATAATTATCAGAATTATCAGATGATACCGAGAGACCGTGGCCGGGGAGGCCACTCGGAGATCCGCCACTTCGAATACCATGGTCTGGGTCGGCAATAGTTTCATTATCTCCCCTGACGTGAGGCACAGCTTTTTATTATCGTCCAGAACAGTGTTCATGTTCTCGATCCAAACCGCATCGACCGGACCATCGAAAATGTACCAGCGTTTATTAAGATCCGCCGCTACTATGTCCTTCCGTATTAAAAATGGCAATATTCCATCCGTCCTGTGGACATCCGATGGACGTGCAAGGCATTCCGTATTGCGAATTATGAATTTAATATAATATATTTTAGAGCATAATTCATTCGTGTTGACAGACGGATAATTTAATCGTTATACGTTAGATCTAATATTTCTATATAAAAAAGACAGTAAATCTGCTAAACAAAAAATTCCCAAGAAATAATTCCCAGCTGCAAATTTGTTAATTTAGTTCAGTTTACCAAGATTTCTTGTTGTGACTCATTTCCGTATACGCATATTTTTATATATGTGTATATGCAGAGCTTGGTTTGTTCTTTTACCTATAATAGAATACAATTTTTGATATTTTAATCTTGATTTCATTAAGAGAATTTAATTATTTAAGCTGGCTAAGCTAGATCAGTTAGTTATAAATTCAAGCTATACATTCAATTTTAATAAAAATATTTTAGTAAGGATTAAATATGCGGCAATATAACATTTGCGAAAGATTCTTTTCACATACGTTTCCCTATTGTCTCTTAAAATTGATCATTGAAATGGCACGATTATTTGCAATGAGCATTGATTTGTACGATGAAATATTAAATATTAAAAATTCGTGCTTGAAAGCAAAAAGTATGATAAAGAGTTAATGCTGTGAGTATACTATGATGATAAATGGTCATAATCCATTATCTCTACCCTTTACGTGATGCATTTGTTTCCATAGCGAAAATACTTTAATTAATACACGCATGGTAATGCTTCCATAATACAGAATATGCGCATTTCTCTTTATTCCGATCGCTTTTAACATCGCAATTCGAAAATACATGAGAAATGAAAATCCATTTCTGAATACTTTCAAGAGGATTTCGGAATTAAACCCCCCCCCAAAAAGAAAAGAAAATAATTGATTCTTTATTTATTTTGCCAGTTCTATAATCATTATTCTAGATATTGAAAACGTAACTAAAGTTCTGCGATAGATACAGTCACGTATTACGAATCTGTATAGAGTTAATGAAAACGTTAATGTGAGATTTTAATTAAATTAACGTGTAATGTGTAGCGTAAACATGGAATGCCTAAGGTTTTCATCAGAAGTTGATTTCTGTAGGATTTATTAAGGACATCTCGATGGGATATGTCGAAGTAGATTTAGCAAAGGACGATAAAGAACGAATTCTAGAATTTTGCGTAATTTACCATTCATGTGTATCAGGATCATATTCGCCGTACAACTGGCCCATCGTTACCGCTTTCGGATTTATAACATACGTGATGGCCGGCCTGAATGGCTTGCCGTTTGGTTGTAATTGACCCCTTAAAATCGTGAATGTATGCTTTAAGACTTCGTAGCACTGAAAAAAAGGACGAGACATATTATTTAACGACCATCTACATTAAAATCTGTCCTGCAGAAGACAGGGATATCACGCATAAAATTCGCAATGCGTTCGATACTAGCGTGGGTAATCGCTTGCTATCGCCTTGTTGTCTTTGTTAATGCACAGTAGTTGAAGATAAACTGAGATAGGAGGAGTTATCTTGTTGGGACAAGAATTTATACAGATTTATCCAGATAGGATATAGGATATTTATAGGATAGTCGGAAAATAATGCTTATAATAGCAAGTTGCAAAGCGTCCGTTTTCACGGAATCTTGAATTTTCGATTCGTACAATCGAATACAAATTTGTTTCAAGATTTCGTTTGTTTCTGTATATCACGTTCTATACATTTCGTCATTCGCCAGAACACATACATTTATACACGCGCACGAAAACATATTTTTTTCATTCATCAGTGAAAAAGATCTTTGATTTAATAAGAACGGAATGATTGATCTAAAGCGTCAACACTGCTTTAAATGTCACACACTGAGAACAATTTCTGATCCTCAATGATTCTTACAATTTAATTGTTGCATCTTAATTTGTTCCTTAAAGGGGAAAATAATTGAGTAGAAGAGTTTTTAACGCGATGTAAAATATAATTCTCGAAATATTGTCAAATATCCTTATTCGCATATTATTTGTTAATAATACGCATTACTCTTCGAAATTTCGTTTTATGCAGTTCTTTTCTTTTGTTTCGGCTGTTCATTTCTTTCTCAGGGTCATGAAATTCATGGAATATACACAAATGAATTGTATTACTCGACAGCGTGGCATTAAAACTGCATTAGTAACAAAGCCGATATAAACCAATTAGAAAACTAAACAAGAAGAGTTGATTGCGAAAGCGATTGAGATCACTCAAAATAGAGTTACATGGAATTCATGAATTTATGTAAAACGTACACTAGTTAGTATCGATTAAACGTTATTGCGTAGGAAATTTTAAAATATTATATTAAAAAAAGTAAAATGCGTGGAATCTTTATTTAAGTTTTCTGAAGTTTAATGCAAGAATGAGAATACATTTGCGATAAAATATTTATCAATTTACAATTCACGCACTTGTGTGCGCGTAAACTCAATGTATCGACTTGCTCCTGGAAGAAAGAATAGATCTCTACATTTTAAACTTTTCAAATTCTTTCTGATTTTCTGCTCTTTCCTTACGCAGTTAAAATAATATTTGTTACATCTTACTAGAATTGTTAATAATACGTATACATAATTGTTAATTATAGCGTAATGATTGGAACCTGGAAGCATGAAAAACGAATATATAGCTATCAAATTGAACTCAATACGCTCTCAAATATATAAGCTTGTATGGTTCGATAACACAAAAAATATCGAGATCACAATTCAAGAAAAATTTACACCGAATATCATTGAATAAACATTTTATTCGAATGAAACTCATTTAGCCAGATAACTCCTCAATAAAGTCGTACGATAGGAGGTGTTAGCCAATTTTACACGAACGCGCAATGTGAATTCCTTTATGATTTTATCAAACAATCGATCTACCTCGAATCGAAATTCAAACGAGCCGTGCTTTTACAAAAATCTCGCGGAGGCACTTTCACGCATCACTTTGCGCGTTTTATAGAAATTATCGAAAAGGTCGCAAAGGTTTCCCACATTAGTCCATTAATCTCATTTTGCTTCCAGGATTTCGCGTATTCAAGGTCAAATTTAATTCTCATTTCACTTTCTGTATCCGTGACGATACTTTTTCAATCCTCCATCCAATAAAAAACGCGCGATGCCTCTCTCTCTTTCTTTCTCTATCTCGTTTCGTCGAGTCGTCACAAGACGCGAAGCGACGCCGAAGCGACGCCGAGGCGTCGGCGCCGTCCGTTCGTCGAGACGCTGACAGGATCTCTACAAAGCGCATGCGGCAGAACTTTTCGGCCGGCACAAATGCGTTCGCATAGAAAGCCGCGCTCCCAGTTTACCCGACGACGTTCTCTACCGCGTGACGCTCGTGTTTTCCCGCAATCTCACTCAACAGGAGCATCGCGCAGCATCTCTCTTCTTCGTTAGAATGAGTTCCCGTTCGCGAGGCCCCCCGTCGTGCAAGTGATCGCGACTTGATTGCCGGAAGGGTAGAATCATCGGCGAGCTGTGCGCCGAGTTATGGCTTTGTAACTTCTTCTTTCCGCGGAAAGTAAAAAGATAATTCGTCCTGATCGGAAACTCTGAACTCGACATCGGCGCTGATAAGACCGATGGAAAATCTGCCGGCGAACGATAAGCGCAGATTGCGGGATACGCCGCATTTCCGGAGTCGAGCGGGGGAGTTTCAGGCCCTTCGAGTTCCCTTAGAATTCATTTCAATCGGGCGTAGTTTATTTACTGACTAAAAGCGCCGCATTGGTCCTGAAGATCAATAGAATTAGGGATCGCCGGGATTGAAGAGAGATGTACGCGATGCACGGAATTATGTAGGATTTGAATAAAATTGAGAGAAGGCTTTGTCCGACAAAGGGCCGACGTTGAAAATCCTTGATATATATATATATATATATATATATATATATGTATATATATATATCTGCGAAAAGTAGATGCGTCACACCATTACATCGGCAAAGTACATCACGTCGTCCATTTGCGCTTGAATTCTTTCTGTGTAGCGACGCAAGTGGAAAAATGAAAGAAGATAGATTTAATCGCGACAGTGTGCGCGAGGAATTGAACGCCACGTACGGTTTTGTTGCTCGTTGCGATACGTGACAATTAATTTCGCTCGACGAAACGTGCTTGGTGAAATTGTGTGAACCGATCATGCGATTATGCAATTTGATTAAACAATAAATCGATCTGTGTCTGATGCGACAGTAGCCCTCAGAAGAGTCCAGAAAGGAACGAGAGGAATAAATTAACCAAAGGGATACTCCTGTGCACGTATGATGATTAATAATGATAATAATAATAATGAAATTCGGGCGCGAACGAGCATATCTGATCACGGGAATACGCGAAAGGCGGTTAGCTTTCTTTAAACATGCCGAATGACGGCGGACGACCGGAGACACTAAAAGCATCGAGCTCTCTTGTTAAGTTACAATTGCCGGATCAAACGGAACGCCCAAAGCTCTATTCGAGTCAAGGTTAAGCGATGGGATTGCATTCTTAAGAAAGCACGCAGCGGTTCATCAAGTCTTGTCATTCGTGTTTATCCCTTCGTGGCGAGTTACGCATCGAATCTAATTTGTTATTGACCCGCTGCGTGCAGTCCGTCGATTCACTGGATGACTCGATCATAATGATCGGACGAGATGAAGTCGGGAAATACTGGATATCTTAATTAAGAAGTCAATTACCGAGAAGCCGTTAGAGGGAAGAAAGAAAAACGCAGGAAACCATCGCGGAAAACATTAAGGACAGACATCGAGATCATTTCTGCCGAGTCCGCCTTTGGAATCGATACCTGTTTCCATTAACAAAGAGTTTATTAAAAATGATGTGATATTTTGCCGTACGTTGCATTATCGATTGATTAAATTGCATGTATATTACATGCGCACGGGCATATTCTATACGAAATTATCGCGTGATTTCTCCCTTGCAGATTTTCTATTCTGCGAGATTCCACTCGACGGATCTTCAAGAATCAATCCGTTTCGATTCGAGCTCGCCGAATCCATCCACAGTTCAGTGTTCTGATGCCGCGCCATCAAGACTCGCTCGAATGACTTATACATGTCATGATATTAATTTATATTTAACTGTCGACGTAACGGCTCTGCAATCGAAAAGAATCGATCTGCTCTGAAATCGAATTAACGCGTGTTGTAGTGAAATAAATAGAGCACAGGTCACCAAAAGGCACAGAGTGCAAACATTCGGAAATGGCAATTCGATAGAATCGCGTCGAGTATGAAAACGCTGCACTGCTCTCGTTTACGAGCGCGAACGTAATCGAGCTCGTTACGATCATTATGTCATCTAGATGGTGACATTTAGAATGGGGAAAGAATATTCGCCGAGCAAGCGCGAATGCAATCCCGAATGTTCGATATCGATGCTACACGTCAGTTATCGAGCTCGGAAAGCTCCAATGATTTTGTGCTCCATCGCACTAAGCCAGATATACTCGCATTGTCGTTCATCATGTCGAGGAGAGACGTTTTAGTTCGGCTCGATCGTAGACGACCAAGCGGATGAAGATAGTTTTACGGGCGAAACGGAAGTTTGATTATCGATCTGAATCTATCTAACATGCGATACGTTGCTTGCAGTTTTGCGCACTATCCAGCTTTCGTCAAATACGCGTTTAATCTAGATTTCTGCGGCGTACTATCCCGCGAGAGATAAACAGAGAAGCTTCAGAGATAATTCAGAGATAATAAGTTAGAAATGACTAGAAATGAACAAGATTAAACCAAACTTTGAATATAAATTAAATACAAATCGAAAGTTTGTTTTGAGTCCATAGTGATGCTCGGAATGTTCATTTGATTATAAGTATTAATAAGTATACAAAGAGCGACTCTTCATCATCCATCTCTGATAGAATCCTCAAAGTGGCATCCCGAGACGAAGAAAAGAACGAAATTTCTTATCAGATGATGCTCATTGTGCGCGGTTCGAGTGTTTAATTCGAGATTCAACGAGATCGTTCACGGCATCGAGACGTTTCCGGTATACGCGTTCTCATCCAACAGGTTTCATCAGCGTAGATTATGCATCTGGAGAAGGAGCTGAAAATTTTCATCAGCACTCAGACGAGCCTGGATACAATGGCCAACGATCTCGCAGCGATCTGCGCTCCGTGCTGATGTAGAAACGTGACACGTTCGCCGAATCCAACGAGTTTTCAAGACAACGCGAGTGTCCGCGAATTTGTGGGATCCATCGCGATCGCATGATCGTCGAACAATCATGTCGATGTTCCAAGAAGTGTCGAGCAGGACTTTGAGGTACAATCGGCATATGTCGATCTGCGATCAGTTGCGATTTCGGAGGTCAGCATCGCCAGAGGCGACCTGGTCGAACCTGACGAGTTATGATTACGAGAATCATAGTTTGGAGACGTTATTCGAGTTTGAGGAGGAGTCGTTGGAGGTGTGCACGTCGTTATACTTTCTTCTGGACTTCTTCCATCTCTATTATATACCGTTCATCATCTTATTGGGCCTGGTGGGCAACTTACTGTCGTGCGTGGTCTTTGTGAAGACGCACCTGAAGCTGCGTAGCTCCAGTTACTACCTGGCGGCACTGGCCATCGCCGACTTCGGCTTCCTGACGTCCCTGCTGCTGGTATGGCTCAACAACATGCTCGGCTGGCGGGTTTTCAACAAGGACGGCTGGTGCGAGACGCTAGTATACGTGAGCGCGGTCTGCAGCTCGCTTAGCGTCTGGCTCATTGTCGCCTTCACCATCGAGAGATTCATCGCGGTCCAATATCCGCTGCATCGGCCGCACATGTGTACCGTGGCACGCGCGAAGATGATCATCCTCGTGCTGGCGGTCCTCGCTCTGGCCAGCCATTCGTACTCCTTCGTCACCGCTGGAGTGGTGAAGAGTCAGGATGGCGACGAGGTGTGCGAGCTGAGGGTCGAGTATCTGGAGATGATGCAGATCATCAACATCATCGATAGCATAGCGAGTCTCATCGCACCGCTCGTCCTCATCATCGTGATGAACACCATGATCATGAGAAATCTCCTGAGTTTCAGCAGGCAATTCAAGCAGGGACCCGGCTACATTGCCAACTGCCCCGACAGGGAAAAATCCGACATCAATCTCAACGAGATCCCGGTAAGTGAAGGCTTCTGTTTTCTTCATGTCACGCATGCATGTGTCGTCTTCACACATTACTTTTCCTGTCCATCTCGCGTGATGATTGTTAAACTCTTGTTCTGTAACTTTGCAAATCGCGAGGGGTCATGATCCGGTGTCACTGCTGTTTCTCATTTAAGCACAATCATGCACTGATTACATTTCAATTAAGAAGTTTGATTATTTTCCTTACGTCAAGATCGTTAAGATTCCTTCCATTGGTCGATTGCTGTGTTTCTTCAAAGGATTTTCTCACAAATGATTAAAATGCAGTCTGCATTGATATTACGAAGATGTTAAAATTTCTGTAATATCGAAGTTACATATCGGATTGTTGTTCGCAAAATTCTCAGCGTTTTTAAATCACGTTGTTGATGACGTACCTGGTTTGATGTTTCTATTATGTATTAAAGAATGACATTTCGACATTTTAGCATATTGTCTTCGTGGATTGTTTTCAGCCGCTTGATTTCATCTTCTTCGACGATGAGAAGCCGTGAGAAAGCATGCGGCAATATCGAGATCGAAACTATCGATGTTTCGAATCTAATAAAGCGTTTCGGAATAGTGAATTCCACGGATGTGATAGCACCGTTTCCTCAAACAATGCATAACTTTTTTGTCTGCATCGCGTTTTTCCTCTCTCCGGAAATAGAAGAGCATTGAAAACGACGAGAATGGCTCATTTTCGATTTCACTTTACAGAAATAAATTTAATAATTAGAGATTATCATATTTAAATTCTCGCGATGAAGGACACGTCGATTTTTCCAGGGATCACCGTTAAGCGATATCGGATTTATCTGCCATCGTTCCCTCTTTTATTGCTTGAGAGACTTTGAATCTTGAGAGTCGAGATAAAATACTCATGGCATCAGTCAGGAATGTACCTTCCCACGTGTATCATAAATCTCCGCCGAAAAACATTGAGACATGAAGTTCTCAGCGATCGATCGCGCACGCCATTCGCGCGCGAGTAGAGAAGCATCGAGGCGGACGCATGTAATCCAAAACATCAACAAATCTGGAAATAGTCCACTCGTCCCTCTACAATCTTGCCGCGATGGAAAGTGATAGGGAAAGAATATGCGTGCAGATCAGTTTATATTGAAAATAAACGAGGCACACCCCAACCGAGTGTCAACATCAGGCATTTTTGTATGATTGATAAGTATGATACAATATCGTCGAGCACGTGCCGATGCATATCTACGTAAATGATTTTTTTCAAAAATCTACTTAATAGAAATATGACATTTGCTTAAATGTTTATGTTTATGGAAAACAGATATTGGAATATAAGCCTTGCAATAATCTAACAAGTAAAGATTAATAAAGAGAAAAAAAATAGAGAAATATTTTATTAAAAGAAAGTAAGAATTAGATAACTTAGACACGCATTACGAAAGCTAGAGAGAAATCTATAATTTCGAATATTCCTTCGCGATAATGTACACATCCGATCTCCATGATTGCATATATTACCGAAATATTGAATCTAATGCGTAACGTAACATGATTGAGATGAGATCAATTTTTATTTATATGGAAATAAATCAATCGAGTATGTGTCTTTCTCTTTGAAAAGTCATTAATCTTGATGTAGTAAACGTTATTGAGATCAGGATTATTAAGACGGAAACACTTGTACTAGAAAACTAGAAGAGACAGAACTCGGCTCGAATTTTTATTAAGCATCGAGATTGTTATTTCGATTTGGCATTGCCGTTCCAATGAAAAGTGTGTCGATATCTATATCGCTGGTATCAGAGGAACGGTGCCGCTCGAGTGAATGCGGTTTGTCGACTATTTTGGACCGACGTATAAATAACCGCGGCTTACATAACTAACCGCCATTCATCTTTACGGATCGACATGCCTGCATTGCCGCTTCCTGCCACTCGCTGTTTATAATCGCTGCCGTTTATGCGTACACGCGTGTATGTATCAGCATAACGCGATTAAGTGGAATCTGCTTTTTATCCGCTCATTGATATCGCCATTGGTAGGTGGACACCGAGGGGCGGCAAGATTATAACGGCGTAAATGATATCTCGCGGTATTATCTTCCGGCGAGACAGAGACGCGTCATCGTAATCCGCGCGAGAAAAACATGCTCGTAAAATACGTTTTCGGAAAATATTTATCGCGGGGATAATTTATTGCGTGAAGGGTATCCCGGATTTCCCTTTTCGTCTGAGTAAGACGGGATATGTTTACTACTATCCGGAGATATTTATCTGTCCGAACTTTTGTCTCTCGATGTTGTATCGTTGATTTCGAAATCTTGGAATCTTGGATAATCTTGGAACTCTGGCTTAATTTAGCTTCCGCATAAATTAGACCTACATTTGTCTTAATCAAGAAACAAACAGATCTCCCGAGATTCCTATTTTCGAATCCTATTTTCGGCGACTCTGATATTGTCGCTAGTATCTTTGGTAACAGTATAATATTGATTGAATTGAAATTAATCGTAATATACATATACGTGATCGACATATTAATGTTCAGAAATCAAAATCGTTAATGCTTCGGAGTCTGTTTTATTCAGGAATTTATTCAGTTATTAATTTGTTCATTATTTATGTACGATCTGTTAAAGAAAACGCACTTGTTTTGTTTCCTAACAGTCTTTCCGCACCACTTGCTCTAATCACTATATTATATTCTGTGTACAGTATACTTGTATACTGTCGGACTACTTCTGTATACTTGTCGGAAAAGCATCAAATTTCGCGTGAGAGGAAGTGAAATGGCACGAGAAATGTAACGAGGAATGTAGGGACATTATTATTTTCGTAAACATTGCGTGCAATCGCGCAATGTGTACAAATCTAACGAATTTAATACGAGCACGTATTACCACTTGTTTATGCTAGACTTCTATACAGCTCGGAACCTCGGAACATGAAAAAGATATTTACGTTCAAATCACTTCGTATGTAATCCAACGTTCTTTTTCACTTTATGGAATATCAGAGACAGAGAGAGAGAGAGAGAGAGAGAGAGAGAGAGAGAGAATCAATGAAATACTTTGAAATACTTATTTTCCCTACTCAACCTATCGTTTTCTATGTATTTTTTTGCTTGCACATAAATATAAAGGAAATATAAAGCGAAGATCGAAGTATGGATTTTCTTGTAATGGGGATTATAGCCATCATGTTATGAGTTGAGAATCAATTAACAAAATTTTATCGTTTCTGTAATCTTTTAATATACATACGTTTCTTTCCGTGAATTGTCATTTTTCTTATCGATTGTAACAGAGGCGTGAGTTTGGAATATTTTACATACAAGACGATAATTCTGATATAAAAAAAAGAAACAATTTTTTAATTAACTTGAAGTTATAATAGCGGATATAAAAAAATGGCAAAGATGAAAAGATTATTGCTCTAATATTGACTTTGATATTACGACATCTGCAATGTATATATTGAATATCATGAGGAATTTTTCTATATTGCTTTATATATATATATATATATATATATATATCTTTTCTAATAAAACTAAAAAACGAAAAGATAAAATGATTGTTTCGCGATTATCATATTTCATATTTCTCATGTGCACTTTTCTGAAAGTGTTTCTCCAATAACCTTTGTTCATTTTCTACATGTTCGAACGGCGAACATAAACATCTCATCAAATTCGCTGAATTTCGATATCCATCTATAAATTTCATAACAAAATATCGAAGATAAGAACATATAGAATGCTTCGAATGGAACGTCGTCGTTTTATTTATATCCTGGTATTCGGGACGACATCCCCATACATTGCACTCCTTTCATGCTTTGTGCATTTAATTTTCGAGTATTTTGTATAAAAATACAAGCATTTAGATATCCTTCCTATTATCAGACTGATCTGTGAAAATGCGATGTTCGTCACGTATCTTATTTGCGTAATGTCTAACGTATGTCTAGCTTTCATGCGATATTTATCGACGATATTATTTAGGCGAGGAGTAAGCCAAAGTGCGTCACGTCATTATTAACGAAAAAATGAAGAGAAAAGAAGATCGGTTTCCTTGAATATTTATTGATTTAATTTCTGCGTGTTTCCGACCATTGAAAACGGTTGCCACCGTTTTGCCAGTAATGCAAATGGTTGCGGAAACGATCAAGCGGCTTTCTCAGCAGCTGTCTCAAAGAATCATTTCCACAGGAGCAATATTAAATGCGATATTAGAGAGGATGTAAGAACGTGTTACATCACGTAAGAGAATATTAAGTTTGCGCAAGTACGTCTACAATGATCCGTGCGACATGCAATATGGAAAAATGGAGAATTTTGTAAAAGCGATAAATAATGCCGATTATCCGTGATTAATGAGTGTAATCGATCGTGTAAAAGAATAGAAAAGAGATAAATCTTTCTCGTGTCTATGGAAGATAAAATATCTTCTTCTGTTTTTAATAATATCAATTATTTATTAATTTCATAGCAAACATAGGACATAGACGTTATGTAACCTGGTGATAAGTAACGTAATATAATCTCTTTCTCTGATATCGTTGCTCGATATCTCTCGATGACATCAGGGCATAATGAGATCGTAACATGTGCGGAGATAGGAAACTGGGTAGGAAATTACATAATACTGGTGAAACGACCGCAATCGCGTTCAAAATTGCTAATGGACGGATCTTTAATGTTTCATTTCCAGAGAAAATGAGGATTTTTTAAGATTACTTATTAGCTGTGGTTCATAAATTCAACAAACACGAGCGTCATGATGAGGAACGTCGTTAGATATTAGATTATAAAATAATCTAATAAAATAATAATTAGATTATAAAAAATGTTTGCTCCATTACATAATACATATAAGGGCAATGTGTTAAATGGAATAGAATATTTTTATTCTTCCAAATCGTTAAGCAGGATCATACAAAATAAATATATGAAATGTAATATTGCGCGATAGATATTGCGCATAAAAACATATTTCATTGTATTACATATATGACATAGTCACTTTTGACTAAACTAAATGTAACATTTTGCCGTGTTCTCCATTACGTGTCATGTTTCATTTATTACAAAACGTAATGTTCCCAGAATTGGTAGTTAAACATTGAAGTTTGAGTCTTGAAACTGCTGAAAATGCAAATGTTTTGTGAAATACATGAAGTACATGAAATAAAAACGGTAAATAGGATGCTGAGACGAGAAATCTACTTTATGGAAAAATACATGGTTTTTGTAGAAATGCATGTTCTTTTAGAATCGACAAATATGATCGCATAAGTAATCCTTATTTTATCAGAACGGCATTATTACACCATATAAATAATCTGATTTTAATTATTACTATGTAATTTTAGTATATTTTAAAGAGAAACCTTATATGTGCATAGAAGAAATACGGAATTAATATTTTATTGATCTTAATATATCTTTTCATACAACATCTAAAAACTCTATTATAACATTTATCATCATTGGCATGACATTTACTTATGTACTGACATTTAAAAAAAAATTAAAATGATTATGCTAATATTATTTCCGTAACGCATGCAAATTAGAATTCCTTTAATCAGAACTACTTAATCAAAGCGTTTGACAACATTAATTTACCATGCATTACAAATAATGTCATTAATGCCATTACGGATCAATAAATATACTCTATCGAGAGAGTTCTGCTCAACGACATATCAAATATTAAATTAGATAATATTTGACGTATTTTTAAACGCTTCGATGGTAATATGGTGATTATAATAATAATAATTCACTGACTAATAATATGATGATTAATAATATGATTTAATGAAAATAAATGCATGAAACGATAAATTTTATAAAATTTTCGAGCTTTATTATTTTGTTTTATTTTATTTGTTATATTTTACTTTATTATGTTTTATCTATCACTTTTTATCTATCATTTTGTTGTTATTTTATTAAATTTCATCATATTTTACTGTACTTTTTATTTATCCTGTATTAAAATAGCAAAAAACTAAAAGAGTAAATTATTTCTGAGTAAATTATTTAACCAGAATCTTTTGATCTAATATTAATATATTCCTTAAATTAATATATTCCCTAAATATATTTTGTACAATGTTTGTATCTAATCTTCCTAATACACATATTTATCTATTATTTAACAAAGGCAATGGTTACTACATAATTTCTTGAGTGTTATTCAGTCTACTATCAACAGTAGTTTGATACATATTGAATATAAATGTGTCCACATATATAAAACGCGTGTGCATGTGTACATAAAAAAATGTCGTATATCATGTGTTATGAACTTGCAATGTGTTAGAAAAAGATTTACTATAGCGTACTACGTGTACTTTCTTACGTCTTTCTACGAAATCTTCACGAAATCTTTATGAGGTTCAACATAAAAGATAAAGTATTATCTACTAAGAAAATAAATATGAAATTAATAAATAATTGATGTTATTAGAAACAGGAAAAGGAATCTTTTTTATTTACAGACACGAGACAGATTAATTTTTTCTACTTATTTACACAATTGATTACACTTCAAGTTAATCAAGTTTTTTTATTTGTTTGATGAAAAGCCAGAAATTTCTTGCATTGCATTTTATAACTGATAATCTGCATATGCTTATTTCGAATTAGCTTTAACAAGTCATTGCGAAATGATTCGGAACGATTTGGACACGTCGAGGAGAAGCAATGAAAAAATTGAGGAAAAATCGAGACATTTGATACAATATTTACTTCAATATTTACATATAAAAACTCATAGATTACGCATAAAAAATAATTAAAAAGCTCTTGTTCATTTTATTTGTAAAAGATGAAGAAAATTTGATACGAATACAATTGTATGTATCTCAGAGTGAATAGCGTCGCATAGAACTTTTCACAGAACATTTGTGACATATAAAATGCACATATCTTTTCTTGTTATTTATTGCAAAATCCTTAGATATTTATATACCACTGTATCAAATACCATTAGATCAATCTAAAATAATTATACAAAATTTATTAGTGATATGCTTTTATTGAGAATTTATCTGAATTGTAAGCTATGAATGTAGCTTATATTAGACATAATATTGGATTTCAGAATTGGATAGACTTATTGCAGGTGGTCTCTCGCTTGCAGCTTTAACCAGAAATTATTTTCCAGTGTCATGAAGAATGTCTTCTTGTTAAGTGTCATGGAAATATCGGTTTTAGCATCTGTCTTGAGCTCGCAACGCCGCAGCAGATAGAATAGTATGATTTTTATTTCCATCAGAATAAATCTACGAGCTATGCAAATTCGGGGCCCCATACCGAACGGCAGATAGACCGAGTTGTTCACGTCATTATTCAGGAATCTATCCGGATTGAACTTGTTCGGTTCCGGATAATAAGCAGGATCGCGATGCAGAGAATAATTCGGGAACCAAACGCACTCTCCAGGCTTAATTGTGAAGGGCTTGCCGTCCGGGGTAGCTGGTGGCATTTCAAAATCCTTGACACACACTCTGTCGATAGCACTAAGCAATGGATATAATCTCAAGGTCTCGGCCACTACAGCGTCTAGATATTTCATGCTGGTAATCGCTTCGTAAGTGAGTTTGCCATTAGTCTGCTCGAGAATATCTTCGATCTCGGCTACAAGTTTCTTCTGAACGTCGGGATTTTGCCCGATCTCCTGCATAGTGAAGCATATGCTTGTCGACGCAAAGTCGAATCCACCGAAAACGAACACGAGGATTTGACTGACCATGTCGTCAGTCGTAAAGTTATAAATCTTATTCTTGTCGTTCATCATCATCTGCAGCATGTCCGGTCGAACGATTCCCTGTTCCTTCCTGGTTTTTAGCATGATGTCGACGATATCTTTGCATATATTTTCTATCCTTTTATTGAACACTTTGAATCTTAAGAATTTCATGAGCAGCGGGAAATTCTTACTAATAAGTATGCTCAGACTTCTCTCATTGGTCTTTATGATTTCTTTGCAAAGAGAGTGGATCTTGTTGTCCGGATGCTTCAGCGAATCCACCTCGATGCCTAAGCTACACATGGCCACTACATCAGTACTGAATTTGTTCATTATATCCTTCATATTGTACGTCTTGCCGAATTTTCCGGAATCGGTTGCCAGCCAATCGGTGAAGTACTCGGCGCACTGAGATATTGTGTCGAACATCAGTTTCATCTTGCTGGACGTGTAGCAAGGGCTGAGAACCTTCCGCATCCTGCGCCAGTTGTCTCCGTGCTGATTAAACAGATTCCTGCTAATTATCTTCTCGATTTCAAGGTTCACGAAATCACGGTGATCGCAAAAGTGATCGAAATTCTTGATGGCAATCGAACTGATCAAATCTGGATCGCATATCACGTAGATCGGCGTTGTGAATTCGTAAAAACCAAAGTACTTCACATTCGGAAACATATTGTACATCCGGCGAATATTTTCGGCTAATGACATACGCGAGAAGAAGACAGGTACCATGTCACCCAAAAACGAAATCGGTCTTACATGCGGGATTTTCCGATCTTCAAAGTGAGACATTTTTCTCCAAATAAAATAAAACCAAGCACATATTGCGATAATGAACAGAAGTACGAAGAGCTCCATCGATAGTTTCTTCTTTAACTTCTCTTTAGAATGATAATTTAATGCAGCGGCTGGATTATATAAATCAATTGCATCATTTGCATCCATATATACAATATATTTGATGATTCATATATTTGTGCAATATACTTGTTGCATTTTTTTGCATTTCGTAAAGATTTTTAGAATAAAATTAATTTCTCATTGATTATGATCTAGATAATTTAAATTATTTATAAATATATTGAATTGATTACAATGTAATGCAATACTAGCTAAATAGCTTTTATAATCAATCTGAATTATTTAGATTTAATCAATCACAAATTAGTTCTATTCTGAATTATAAATCTATTACTTATTCACTTTTTTATAGATTTGAGAAATCAATAGAATAAATTACTTACTTGCTAATAAAACAATTTACTTTTTTATCTTATATAACATGCATATTCTTATATAACATACAGTTCACCTTGCATGTGTAATTTAAAGACACATTAGTAGATTGATTAATAGCAAGATTATTTTTTTAGAAAGTAAATGCGATATGCAAATAAGCATGAAACTAATAATATAATCTTATTTCTGTTATCTATTTATTCAGTTGACATAAAAATATTTTCCTTTCCTAACTAAATTATTGTAAAATTAATATGATCCAGTTATTTTCAATATCATTCGACCATTTAATTATCTTAAAAGAAGTAAGAAAATATGCCTCGTGAGACTTATTTTCTTTTCATATTACTCGGTTTCTTATTATTATTATTATGAATTATATTGTCATGATTTTATATTATTTATGACTTTATACGATTTTATCAGCAGAAACAAAGGATTTCAATTGCAAATCAGGAATTTTTATTTGCAAACTGTTGATTTGCAATCAGAATATTATAAATCAATATATAGCAATATTATCATCAATATATAAATAACTACATATTATGCAGATAAGGTAATTAAAATCTAAAGCATTTTTTGTCTAAGAAGAAATTACATATTTTGCATAAATTATCTATTCACGCAAAATATATATGTCGAGAAATAAACGATACTATGTTGTTCAACAGCGTGATGAGTTATGAGTGAAATAATTTAGAACAAGAATACATACAAATACATATTGTGAGAATATGCAGAAAGGAATGAAAAAATGTCATTATTATTTTAATAATTAGGAAAAAACAAATTATAATAATTTTTATTAGTTGTTATTGGTGCAAGTGTTCGAACAAATGGAAATTATGGAATTGTTTGTATTTAGGCATAATTTGTTTAATTAGTTGTCAAAATACTATTCTTTCCGATATTACTTGTTGATATTACCTAAGGAAGAGAATCATACATATTTATTGATAATTTGTCATTTTATATTTTTCTTGAGTTTTAATTTATTTTCTATAATAAAGGCACGAAATGTAGAAAGTTATTCTTACTGTTATTATTATTAATCTGATTAGTCTTAATTAGAAAAATAATACTGAGATTTCCGTTTAATTTTATTAATAAATGGGTAATATTAAGATAAAGATGATGTCAGAAAAAGTGAAAATAACATAATGTAGACAAAATAAATTCAAATTACAGTATATTGCAATATATTTATTTAGCAATAACATTCACATATCAGAAAATTGAATCTTTTATAAAGATATTGAGTCTTTTATAAGATTCCATGCATTTTACATTAAGCCCAAGTATACCATACTATTATAGATGTTATCATTATTTCTGCATATCGTTGAATTGTAGCTAATTTAATGAGCTAATTAATTACTTGCAAAAGAATTGCAAATATTTTTATAGCGTGCCATATTGAATTTCAAAAAAGCAGCAATAACAGCGCTACATTAAGCCATTTTACACAAGAAACACAAATATGAAATATAAGAATCCTAATGAAATATATTCATTATTATATATTCATTATTCGCGTTTTAGTTCCAAAAATCTAAGATAATAAAAATATGAAATACAATAAAATTGTACATCGATTAATCCAATTTATACAATTCATAGTGCCAATATGTATTAGATATTAAATATATCTATACTAAGCATGCATATTAAATGTATACATACATACATATATATATATATATATATATATATATATATATATATATACTCTATGTAAAAATTATAATTCTTCTTAGAATAATTACCCTATTTATGGCCTTCTTTCCTTTCTTTAAGAAAAGAATCAAATATACTTTACATAAGTTCCCTATTTATGAATGAATTTTAAATTTTAAAGTTCTTTCCTTGACATAAAATTCGTAAAGAAATATATATGTTTATATCTCTCCCATGTATGAAATGTGTTCGTTTGATAAGCATGATGCGATAAAAATAGCCTGTTCTCTCGCCCGAAGTTTTAACCAGAAGCCTCCATCCGCTGTTATGAGAAATGTTTTTTTATCCAATATCATTGGGACTTTTGTCTTAACGTCCGGCTCGAGGTCACAACGAGATAGCAAATAGAACAGCATAACTTTAGTTTCCATCAAAGCAAATCTGTTACCTATGCAGATTCTAGGCCCGATACCGAATGGCATGAGAATCGAATTGTCCACGCTGCCGTTCAGGAATCTGTCAGGATTAAACTTCTCAGGATCCGGAAAATATTTAGGATCGTGATGCAGGGAGTAAGTTGGGAACCAAACGCTTTCTCCGGGTTTAATCGTAAAGGATTTGCCATCCGGAGTAGCAGGTGGCATCTTGAAATCCTTAGTGCACAGTCTATCGAGAAAAGATCCCAAAGGATATAGTCTCATGACTTCATTAACAACAGCATCTAAGTACTTCATACCATTGAGGCTTTCGTAACTGAGTTTACCGTCAGTATTTTTGAGAACGTCCTCAATTTCAGCTCTAATTTTCTTCTGAACGTCAGAATTCACTGCTACTTCATGTGCCAAGAAGCACATGATCGTCGATACGGAATCGAATCCGGCAAAGAAGAAGATGAATGCTTGAGCGGTCATTTCATCGATGTTAAATTGAGGCCCGTAATCCTTGTCTCTTGTCTTCATCATCAACTGTATCATGTCTGGTCGAACGATTCCCTGCTCATCTCTGATCTTGACGGTATTAGTGACGACATTTTTAAAGAAGGTCTCCATCTCTGCGGTGAACGCTCTTAATTTGAGAAATTTCGCGAGTCGCGGTGCATTTCGATACATGAGAAACTTCAATGTCATTTTAAGATCAAAGTTTATATTCTTGTTACCGAGTACGAAGAACTCGTTGTTCGGTTTGTTGAAGGAGTCCAAGTTGATGCCGAAGGCACATGTAGCCACCACATCGGTAGCGTATCTTCTTATTATGTCCTTCATGTTATATGTCTTACCAGATTTACCGCATTCGTTTGCAACAAAATCGGTAAAGTTCTCAGCGCATTGACATATTAGATCAAACATCATTTTCATTTTGCTGGACGTAAAGCTAGGACTCAGAAGCTTACGCATCTCGCGCCAATGATCGCCTCGTAATCCGAATAGATTCCTCCTTGCAATCGGCTCTAGATCTTCGTTCACGAAATTACGATGATCGCAGAAATTGTTGAAATTTTTAATGGCGATGCAATTAATCAGTTCTGGATCGCGTATTACATACACTGGTGTCATGAAGTCATAGAATCCAAAATATTTCGCGTTCGAGAAGTGATTGTACATCCTGCGTAAATTATTTATATGTGACATACGCCGAAAAATGAAAGGTGCCATGTTGCCTAGGATTGGTACTGGTCGCAGATATGGAACTTTTCGTTGATCAAAATAAGACATTTTGCTTAGAATAAAATGATACACACATATGCATATCGTGAGAAAACTTAGAAATAAAGTAGAAAGCTCCATCACTATTATTTGATTTATTACACGATCAGGAGGAACTTATTGTTGCGTCCTTCTAAATGTTGTGAAGTTAATATTACAAATTGTCTGATGTCTGATGCTTGGGTTACTGGTAGTCACTCGAAAATTATTCTTGTCATCGGAAACAATTTCTGCAAACGACTATTGGCACTTTCTTCTCTTAAGCGATTATATTATACAACAGGGGCGTCATGTATTTGTGACGTATTATAACTGATTGTTTCTTATCCGTAATTTTTTTAAAGCGTAAACATAAGCATCACAATATTGTTTTTCTTTTTTCGATTTTATACTCTTCGATCATACTCTTTGTTAATCGTATGTTGTTCATTATTATTATGGCAATTACCAATAGAACATATTCCAAAGCTTGTTCATAAAAGATTTCCACAATTTTCACAATTTAATTATTAAAATATCATCAATCAATGTACGTAACGTACGTAATAATAAATTTTCACGTAAGTTAGAAACCAGTTTACGCGGCTGACTAGTTAGATTAGCAGCAACAATTTGCTGCAACATACACTTATAATATCCATTATGTGTATGTGTATTTACGAGAAATTTAAATCCTAATTTATTTAGTGTAAGCTGATCTTTTCTGAAATGCGTAAATATTAAATGCATAAAAATTCTAAAATGCGTATATGCTTAACGTTAAATATTTAACGCTTAAACTAAATGTTTAACGTTTAAATTAAATCGCTGTTTTGTAATCTTGCGAATGGTGAATTTCTCATTCGCATATCTTGTTTTTATTTATGTTATTGAATGAGAAATTTCTAGTTTCGTTTTCTAGTTAGATACATTAATGCTTCCAAACGCTCTGCAGAAAGTAACAAAATTTATTGCAGAATTATTTTTCTTTTATATCACTTCATTCCTTAATTCAGCATTACACGGATACAAAATAATCAGTCTTTTTAATTTATTTTCTAATAATCATAAAAACAAATAATGAAATCATTATATGAAATGATTGTTATTATATAAAGAGACATTATAGGAAATTACAATGAAATTTTTTTCTTATTGATTATCTTTGCATCATTTTGGAAAAACATTAGACTTTAATTATAATAATCTCATCATCTCATACATTAAAATCAAGTATCGTTGCATTCAGTTATAGAATTAGTGAAAATAAAAAAATTTTTTTTATATATAATATGCATACAGCAAATACGAGATTATAAGATTTAAATAGTTAAATAAAGAATTTAAATAAATCAAAAATTAATAATATTAATAATATACAATGATAAATTAATAGTATATAGCAATATTTTATATATAATGTATTATATATAAATAATATTTCTAATTATATTACAAGTAATTATATTTATTCTAAATTCTATATATTTGATAAACATATTGATATTTGCAATAAAAACAATCAAAATTCTCGTATGTTATAAATATCGAAGATGGGATAATGTTAATAAATATAAATGTTATGAGAAAAATTAAGTTAAAGATTTCATTAACATCCTCATTGATTATACGAGAAGACAATGTTACAGTTACAGATTCTTATAATATTGCAGTTTGCTAATTGTTTCTAATTTATATGAATTAATTAATTAATTGAGTAAATAAAATAAAAGGATATGCGCGCACGTGTTAAATTATGAGACTAACGCCACATAAGAAAATTGAATTCTTATACTTCTGTAACAGATTAATCATTTTTGCTTGCTATATTTAATTACATATGCAAAAAATTAGATAAATAATTTATATATTTATGTAAAATATACATTTAGATAAATCTTGAAATAGATAGTAGGTAATATTTATTTATATATTAAACTTTAATTACATAATGTTTGTTCGCGATTGATTATGGATTAATTAAGACAATTAAAAGTATACTGATTATTAATAGTAAAATTAATAGCAATAGTAATTATTATTTTCCATAATTATATTTCACGTATTATGCGAAGATTAAGTGACTTTCATTGGTTTTAATATCCGATTTAATATAAACCAAATCAATATGAACACATGATAATTTTATGAAAGTTTATTTGAATCTTCGTTGTTTGCGCAAAGGCTATCTAAGAACACATAAAACACATTTATTTTAGTTACATTATCGTTTTCAAATCACGAAATTTTAATGTGATATCAAATTTCTTAATATTTAAGAAATGTTTATAACATTTGACAATTTATTATTTTGGTTTTACATTGATTGATTTTTCTATTTATTATCCAACCAAAAAAGGAAAAAACAAGCGTTGCCATTATTATTATTTATTCATAAATTAATAATGCTTTAATGATAATATTAAAAAATATATCACGCAGCACTATAAGGAATCGACTTTTTATTCGTATCTGAATAAAGAATAAATTAAATAAGGAAATTCTCTTAAATATTATTGAAGTAACATCTTTTACGGTTTTATTATTTTAAAAAATAAGAATAATGTGAGGAAATTTATATATATATAATTTATATATTAATTTATATATATATATATATATATATATAATCAGCTTAGAATGTCTTATAACATTGTCCAATGCTTAAGTTTCCATTCTCGTCTCCGAGACATTTCTTAGACTTTTTGATAGTATATGATTTTATAGTGCTAAAGAACCGGCCTAATGCTTAAACCCACTCAATCAGGAGAACCTTTTTTCTTTTATCTTTTATTCTAATACGATTTCCGTATCGGAAAGAGAGAGAGAAAAAGAGAGAAAGAGAGAGAGAGAGAGAGAGAGAGAGAGAGAGAGAGAGAGAGAGAGAGMRTGAGAGAGAGAGAGCATGAGAGAAGGTTCGATCATAAGAGTCAAGAGGTTATCTTTTCGTATTGAATCGATACTGGAAATTGAGAACTCCGGTCTTCCAATTGCCAAGCAATCGCTCTCATTTCTGGACTATTTTTCCTCATATAATATAAAGGATGAAAATAACTATTTTAAAATTGAAAAAAATATTGATAGAAAGATTTTCTTAAATTATTCTTAAAGATATCTGAAATGAAAGAATAGAAAAGTTTCAAGTATATATTTCTCATATTTACTCATGTATGAAAAATTACAATACAAATATAAAATAGAGTAATGCAAAATTTATTGATTGATTTATATTGCGAATATGCTAAAATGAAAGAATGTAGAATGTAAAAACATACATGTAAATTATTATATAATATGCAAACATTATATTGTAGACAGAATATTTACTTTATTTCTGATATTGAATATAATTATTTTTGTCTGCATTTTGTGAAGAAAATATATACATATAACAACATATAATGGAAATAAAATAATTTTTCTTATGTTACGTTCCATACATTTCCATTTCCATTTCCATTTCTCATACCTTATATGCAATACTGTAGTATAAAAAAAGGAAAAGAACTGTTGGTGACGACATGTGTATGGGGTGTGTTCTGACATATGTCCGGGATATGAGTGGTATCGAGTATGGTCGTTTAAAGTTATCTTCAATTCTAAGTTATTTTTAGTCCTAAGTCTATTTTGAATATCAAGTTTAACTGCAAGTTCATGCAGTATAAAGCACATAATCGTTAATACGGAATCAAATCCACTGATAAAGGAAATTAATGTTTGAGCGATCATTCGATCGATGTCAAATGTTGATTCGTGAATCTTATCCCTTGTCTCCATGATCAATTGAATCATATCTAGTCAAACAATTCTCTGTTAATCTTTGGTCTTCACAGTCATCATGATGATATTCCTGAGGAAATTCTCCATCTTTATGCTGAATGCTCTAAGTTTGAGAAGTTTTGCGAGTTGCCATGCATTTCGAAACATAAAAATCTTTAATATTATTTTAAAATCGAAATTGATAGCCTTGTTAACAACTATGTTTGAAAGAATATTGAATTCTTTGAAAGAATACACATTGAAAGCACATGTGCTTTCGGCATCAGCATGCACAAAGCTACTACATTGGTAGCATATCTTCTGATTATATTTTTTATATCACATGTCTTAGCAGATTTACTGCATTCGTTTGTAACAAAATTAGTAAAGTTTTCAGCGCATTGACAGATTAGGCCAAACATCATTTTCATTTTGCTGGACGCTTTCGCATCTCGCGCTATTGATCGTTCTTTAATCCGAATAAGCTCCTCTTAGCAACTGTTTCGAGCTCTTTATTCACAAAGTTATGGTAATTAATCAGAAGTGGTTGAAATTTTTAATGGCGATGGTGTTAATTGATTCTAGATCACATATATTGGTGTCATGAAGACATAGAATACAAAATACTTCGTATTGGGGAAGTACATTTTACGTATATTATCTGCATAATTAATGCGTTGGAAAAGGGAAGGTGCCATGTTACCCAAAAATATTAGTGGTTATGCAGTATTAACAGATATTAACATGTATTAGCAGATATGAAACCTTAAAATGAGTCATTTTGCTCATAGCAAAATAATACAAATGCATGCTATAAGAATACAGAAGCAAAATAGAAAGCTCTATCATTATTTTTTGATTACTTGTATTTGATTGATTGCAGTAACTGAAGGAAAATGTCATTGTTATTGTTTTGTCAGTTATCCCAGGAAAGATCAAGAAATGTTCGTTTAGAGAAAATTTAAGCAACAGAAACTTTTTTGCACTCTCAACCTAGGACAAGCAATAGAGATCTATTTAGAAGAAAATCTGTGGAAATCTGTGGAAATACCGTTAATGAGATGCTGCTTTGTATAACTGAGACCAATAGCTCCATCACGATTATTCTCAAAATTCTAATGTGATGCATGTGTTCAAGTAGATGCATCAATTTCTATCTTGAGAATATACTTCATATAAATCGCATAAATCACTATTAGAGAGCAGTTACTATCGTATGTCATGCATAGGAAACATGGTGCACAAATCATTTTTCGTAAAAAACTCTTAGAATTATTGGCAGAGAGATTATATCCCGAAAACACAGCAAGATTGTTATCACTTCAGATATTAATTTCAAGATGTAGCGAACGTTTGTAGTACTGCAGAGCAATGTTGGTCTTTCTCTCAAGAATTTAGAATTCTATATGAATGTCATTGTCTGAGAATATCTTTCATATCTTCCAAAAGAAATATTAGCGAGAAAATAATAAATCCCATAGATCACATAGTCTATATTATAATTGTTTAATTCAGTGTCACGTTTTATATATATCTGCTCTAGAATTATTGTTTTCAAAAACGATTTCTCGTAACTATCTTTTTAAGTAAATAGCAATGGAATATAATAAGGAGCAACTGTTGAAACGTTTTTTCTGTTAACCGATTTTATTATAGGATTGTGTCATATATATGAGCTCATATATCTTGAGCATATAAATTTAATCTTATATTTGATAGTTTCTTATCTTTAATTAAATTATTGAAAATATGATCGAAAAAATATCGTCTCAACGTCTTTTTTATTTCTTTTTGTTTGAATGTTTCATAATTTTTTGCGTACATTTATTTTTATCACTTATCACACTCAGTAAGTAAATTTGTAGAAAATATATTTTTTAGTCTTTAATTAAATAACTGAATTCTAAATGAATTTAAAAAATATATTTTTAAAAATAAGGAAACTGGTAATTAATTATCATATATATTATTGCTGCAACATATTTGTATTTGACTATTTTATATGTCTTTAGTAAAAAATCATATACGCTTTTTGCAATTTTATCACTAATTTAGAATGACTCAAAAAAATCGGACTTCAATGATTCTGATAAACATAATGTGCGTCATAATAATTTACATTTATGTAAAAAATTTTTGACCATATTAAAATCATTTTGTGCGATAGACAATCGGTGCTTCAGTGCTTTGATATATTATCCGAATGCATGATATATATTATACGCCCAAATGTTTATAGATATTTATGGATTATTATATATTTGTTATGTTAATTTTTTTTAAACTGCACATTTTTGAATATGTAGGATTAAATCTTTATAAATAGCTAACTGTGATATTTGCGTGTCTATACTCTTGTCTATATCTTTCCTTCTTTCTCTTAGAATTAACTTGCATAAATAAGTTCCAGATTGTTTTATTAATTCTCTCAATGTAACATACATATATTACGAAGATATAAGATATTTTCTTTATATAAATTTAGATAATCCATGATAAGGCATTGTCTTATGCATTAAATGTAATTTTCTAAAGAATAGTATTTGTGAGAAATTATAATAGATTATGGAATATTATGGAAAATTTTAACGATGTATTTTTAATTTAGCATTTAGAAGTTGGAGTACACTAAATATAACAATAACATAGCTTTAACGAAAAGTATGGATAATTCTCCTGTCTTATTTTTAAAGATTAAATTAGGACAGTGAGGCTTTATAATGAAAATGTAATAAAAAGTTCTTTATTAACCAATTTGTATCGTCAAGATATAATAAATATTCAATGTATATAGCATCTAAAAATGTCATATAAATAGGTACACACAAAGCGTTCCAAAATTATCAATAATAACTTCATGTACTTTCTTTATAAATTATTTACAAATATTTTAAATTCAGTGGAATATTGTAAATCTTTTAATATGAAAAAATCAAAGACATTATAACTTATATAATATACAGATAGAGAACAGTACAAGTTATCAATGACATAGATAACATTTCGTACGTTCCGATATGTCGGAACGTTATATTTATACTTATATAACATATACTTATTCCAAATTTTATATTATGTATATTTAACATTCGATTATTTAATGTATAAACATGTTATAAGAAAAAAATAGTTGTCCTGTTTTCGAAATTTAGAAGAAATATATTTCTTTTTCATATATGTATGATAAGGTTTGTATGAAGGAAGCCACATTGATCACAAAATTTATTATACCATAAAATTTACTATACTATTTATTACATAAATATTACATATTATAGCTAATACGAAATATAATTGTTTTCGTGTATTTCTAAGAAAATAAAATATATATTCGAAATAAAATAATTTTTCCGAAATTTCTATATTCCTATGTTTTAAATACCTAAACAACAAAAAATAAGATTTAATTAAATTCATAATTCCTTAATAGCTATTTTCTCTAGTGTAAATATTTTACCTCTAAAGTAATATTCACAATCCATATATTTATGCTTTTACGGTTTTCTCGTTTAGCAAACTTGATGCAATAGAAGGAGCCTGTTTTCTGGTCTGTACTTTTAACCAAAAACCTCCGTTATGAAAAGTATTTTCTTGTCCAACACCATCAAAACTTTTGCCTTCACATCCGCTTTAAGATCATAATGAGATAACAAATAAAATAACATAATTTTTATTTCCATTATGGCAAATCTGTTACCTATGCAGATTCTATTCTCATTCCGAATGACTGAATTATCAACATCGCTATTTAGAAATCTGTCAGGATTAAACTTCTCGAGTTCGGGAAAATATTTAGAATCACGATGCAGAGAATAACTCGGGAACCAAATGTACCCTCCAGACTTGACTATAAACGGCTCGCCATGCAGGGTAGCTGATGGCATTTCAAAATCTTTAACACATACCCGATCGAGAAAAGGAGCCAGTTGATATAATCTCAATATTTCAGCAACAACAGCCTCTAAGTATTTCATGCCATTAATAGTTTCGTAAGTAAGTTTGCCGTTAGTTTCCTTGAAAACATTCTCAATTTCGGTCTTAAGTTTATTTTGAATATCAGGATTTACTGCAAGCTCAGTGCAAAATACATAATCGTCGATATGGAATCGAATCCAGCAACGAAGAAGAGGAATGCTGACGAGCGGTCATTTCATCGATATTAAAGCTAAGCCCATGATTCTTGTCTCTTGTCTCCATCATTAATTGAATCATATCTGATCGAACGATTCCCTGCTCATCTCTGATCTTTCCATTACAACATTTTGGAAGAAATTCTCTGTTTCTGTGCTGAATGCTCTTATTCTGAGAAGTTTCGCGAATTTCGAGCTATGCATTTTGGAACATAAAAATTTTTAATATCATTTTAAAATCGAAATTTATAGCCTTGTTAACAATTATGAGAAATTCATTGTTCGGTTGATTGTAAGAATCAACACTGATACCGAAAACACATGTGTTAATAAGCGTTACAACAAAAAATAATTAAAGAAATTTAGAAAGAATATATATCTTTTTCAATATATATATTTTTTGTCTGTTTGATGAGCAAGCTACAATAGAAGCAACTAATATTTACGTTAAAATTCAAGATTTAAATTATTAATATTCATATCTTGTCTGGCATCGTGGATAAGGTCGCTAATGAACATAATGCAATGGAAGTTAGATATCTCTCTCGTAGTTCTAAATAAAAATCTTTCCTCATTGCGGTCAATATTAATTTAGTATTAGGATTTTGGTCTTAACGTCTGTCATAGTAATTAGATATCATGATTTTGTTTTGGGCAATTCATCTGGGCAAATATATACCAATACAAATTCTGATACTACATTTCTAATATACAATGCATAATATACTATATCTAATATACAATATGCATCGTTCAAAAATCCGTCTGAAATGAATTTATTTACATTTGAATAATAATATTCACTTGCAATATAAATTGCATGTCCCTTGTCTTCATTATTACTTGAATGTTTATCTCTGGCCTTTACGGTACCCATAATGATATTGTTAAAAAAATCATCTATCTCAATGCTGAACATTCTGATGCTGAGGAATTCCGTTACTCGTGGGACATTTCTGCATACGAAGAACTTCATGATCATTATAAAATCCAAAGTCGCAGCCTTACAAAGCACAAAAAATTCGTTATTTGGATCATGAAGTAAGCCCGTACTAAAGACGTAGTTACTACATCAATAGCATATTTGCTCAGCACATCCTTCATATTATATACCTTATCATCTTTCCAAAATTATTTACCGCAAAGATATGAAATTCTCAGTATATTAATATATCAGATTGAATATCATTTTTACATCCATTTTGCTAGACGTAAAAATAGAGCTGAGAAACTAATGATCTTCGCGTAGTTCGAATCAACTTTTCTCGGTAATTAATTCAAGAATTCAAAGTTCACAAAATTATGATGAAAACATTATCGAAAATTTAATGTCGACAGGAATCAGTTATTACGAATCACATATTACGTAGATTGAAGTCATAAAATCGTAAAAGGCAAACTTTGCCTTTGAGAAAAGATTTTACAATTTCTGTAAAAGATGTATGATAATTAAACACTGAAAAATAGAAGGCCTCAGATTTCAATAATTTTTCTTGAAATCTCTGCATTGTAAATTTCTAAACAACAAAATGCAAAATTTGGTTATACTTATAATTTAGCTAATTAAATGACATTAAAAGGTATCAATAAATTATTATAGCACTAAAGCAGTAAACAGCTAAAATGCCGTGATAATCAACATATAGATTTAATTCTAATTATACATCATAAATTATAAAACACATATTATGATTTTATACTATATGCTTTTTGCATATAGTTTCAAATAAATGTAGGAATGGTTCTATCCCTTGATGATGATGTTAAATGAATGGGTTTTCGACGCCTCAGATTGATAAAATAATAAGCAAAGAAACTCTTTATTACTCTTCACAAAGATGTAACATCTCTCGATAGACTAGCTAACTCTATAGCTTCGTCGTTCGCAACTCTACAATTCTATTCTACTGTCTATCACACACTGTGTCACTCGTACATTCTCTCGTCTCTCGCATCTGTCTCACACACCCACCTTCACACACTCTGACTCGTCTTTGCTGCCCTCGTCCTTTATACCCAAAAATGGTGCTACATTTCAGAATCGTCGGCTAATCGCTATATATTATCTAGATGAATCACATCGTCCCACGAGCTTCCGGGCATCAACAGTTTTTCCCGCAGTTGTCTTTGTTCTGGACGCAACACACGCTCGGGCACATCGGCTTCTTTGATTACAGGCCTTTGATATATGCCGCCACCGATAATTCCTTTCTTCTATACTACATAAATAACTAGATTTTCTATGCAGAAGACATTGAGGTAATTTTATCGTTTGTCGGAAAAATAACGTTTGTGATAAAATTTTAATAAAATTAGTAATAGTTTTAATTTATTAGAAAATTTATATCTTTTAGCTAAATATTCCTTCGAATAAATCTGATATTCAATGAGTTATTACACAGAAATATAAACCGAGCGAAGTCAAACATATAATCATAGTTATATAATAGTATAAAAACAGTGTTGCACCATAAATTAATATCATATGTATACATGATATAAAAAATATAATGATATTATAATGATATCATAAGACTCTTCCAATATAATTATAAAATGTAAATCTTAATATAAGATTTAATAATATAAAGGATATAACAAGGAATAACTATTTTCAAGACAAAAGGGATGGTGACAGTAACGTTTTATTAAATTAAGGATACTGCAGTTAGATCGAAAAATTAAAAAGTTCTCACCATATATTTCTGATATTCATATCATCTGTAAAACCGATGCAATACAAATATAAGATATAAGAAACAAAAGTTGATGTACATTAAGTATATCAAATATAACTACTACATTATTAAATACAATACAATACATACAGAATGTAGTACTACATATAGAATGTAGTAATAGTATGTATAAATGATATATATGATACATAATGTGCAAATCATTACATATATCGTAGACAAAACGTTATTTATTATAAGATATTTCTAATATAAGATATAAATATTTCTGTCTATTGTTTGAAGAAAATAAAATATATTCGAAATAAAATAATTTTTCTTAAAATCTCTGCATCGTTATATTTTAATAACTTAATATCTAAACAACAAAAAGTTAAAAAGAAATTAAACTTGTAATTTATTAATAGTCATCTTTCCACAAATAAAAATGTCATTCCTAAAGCAATATTTATAATCTATAGATATTTATGTCTTTATGGTTTCTCCATTTAATAAACACGATGCAATAGGTGTAATCTGTTCTCTCGCACGAAGTTTTATCCAAAAGCCTCCATCCGCTGCCATGACAAATGTTTTCTTGTCCAACACTATCGGAACTTTTGTCTTAACATCCGGTTCGACATCACAGCGAGATAGTAAATAAAACAACATAATTTTTATTTCCATTAGGGCAAATTTGTTAGCTATGCAGATTCTAGGCCCGATACCGAATGGAACATAGATCGAATTATCAACATCATTATTAAGAAATCTGTCAGGATTAAACTTCTC
>JAHMML010000043.1:831776-848300 GCA_020341155.1 Eciton burchellii | reverse complement strand
TACTCTCCAGGCTTAATTGTGAAGGACTTGCCGTCCGGGGTAGCTGGTGGCATTTCGAAATCCTTGACACATACCCGGTCAAGAAAAGAAAATAATGGATACAATCTTAATGTTTCTCTTACAACCGCATCTAAATATTTTAGGTTCTTAACGACTTCGTAAGTGATTTTACCGTAAGTCTCCTTGAGAACATTCTCAATTTCGGTCCTAAGTTTATTTTGAATATCAGGATTTACTGCAAGCTCGTACAGTGCGAAGCACATCATCGTCGACACGGTATCGAATCCGCCAAGAAAGAAAACGAATGCTTGAGCGGTCATTTCGTCGATGTCAAAGATAAGTCCATGATTCTTGTCTCTTGTCTCCATCATTAGTTGAATCATATCTGGTCGAACGATTCCCTGCTCATCTCTCATCTTCATAGTTTCCATCATGATATTTTTAAAGAAAATCTCTGTCTCTGCACTGAATGATCTCAAATGTAAAAATTTTGCTAGCTGCCGTGCATGTCGAAACATGAAATAATTAAATGCCATTTTAAAATCAAAGTTTATATTCTTGTTAGCAACTGCAAAGAATTCATTGTTTGGTTGATTGAAAGAATCGACGCTGATACCGAAAGCACATGTGGCCACTACGTCCGTAGTATATCTTCTGATTATATCCTTCGTATTATATGTCTTACCAGATTTATCGCATTCCTTTGCAATGAAACCGGTAAAGTTCTCAGCGCATTGGCATATTAGATCAAACATAATTTTCATTTTGCTGGATGTGAAGCTAGGACTCAGAAGTTTACGCATCTCGCGCCAGTGATCGCCTCGTAATCCGAATAGGTTCTTCCCAGCAATTGTTTCGACATCTTCGTTCACAAAGTTCCGGTGATCGCAGAAGTTATTGAAATTTTTAATGGCGATAGTATTAATCAGTTCTGGATCACGTATCACATATACTGGTGTCATAAAGTCATAGAATCCAAAATACTTTGCATTCGAGAAATGATTATATATTCTGCGTATATTATCTGCATAACTCACACGTCGAAATATGAAAGGTGCCATATTGCCCAGAATTGGTACTGGTCGCAAATAAGGAACTTTCCGTTGCTTAAAATAAGATATTTTGCTCAGAATAAGATAGTATGTACAGATGCAGGCTGTGAGAATACTCAGTAGCAAAATAGAGATCTCCATAATTGTTTTTTGTTGTATTTGATTAATTAATGGCTGTAGGACAACGTTATTTTTATTGTTATACTAATTGTTACGATTGATGTTAAAAATATTATTATTTGAATGTTAGCGTTTACTAAGTAATACTTACGATAGTATTAATTATCTTTGAAAACTGTTTCTAATATATAATAGTAGAATACTGTAATAAGAATAAATGCTTATTGAAATGTTGTTTCCTGTCTGGGTTTTGTCACTATACTGTAACATTACGTTGTGCATGCGATTTTATATCTATCATTATCTATTCTTTTATTTATGTGTGTTCTTGTTTTCAATTATATTTTCGAAGTCGATAATCATAATCGTTTCAGTACCATTTTTTGTGTCTCTTTAATGAAAGGTTTTCATATATATGTATTTAATTCTGATTTATTTTATTTAGCATTCATCAGTTATTGCGAGATCAATATCTATAACCGGTTATCAGGAATAGTAATTAGAAATAGCTTTGTCGATAGCTTATTTTCTAATCGCAATAAAACTGAATATAAAATTTGTTTACTTGTTATTGTTACTTGTTATTTTTTCTAATGATAGAATATTTAACATTACTTTTCGATTATTGACTATATCGTCTTCGAAAACATTTTTGCAATTCAATTATTAATCTAAAATGAACCAAGACAAGTCGAAATTAAATGATGAAAATAAAAAGATAATATGCGTGAATAATAATTTATGGTGATGTAATAAGAGATTCTTATCTATATTATGATCAGTTTATGCAATCGACTGCCGAATCGTTATTAGTTCGTTGATATATCATCCAAATACATGATATATATTATACAGATAAGTATTTACAGATATTTATAGATTAATCATTATATATTTGCTATGTTAATTTTCGTAAAATTATATATATTTGAATATGTAGGATTAAATCTTTATCAATAACAAATTGTGCTATTAATATATTCATTTTTATCTAAGTCTTTTTTCTGTTTCAATTAAATTTAATGAATAAGTTTCGGATTGTTTTATTACATCAACATGATATAAATGTATGCTACAAATGATATTTATCAGAAATTATTACATTATTACATTATTAAATAGACATCTATAATAACATATTTTTAATTCAGCATTTAAAAGTTAGAGCATACTAAATATAAAAACACTAAATATAACTCCAACAAAAAATACATATATTTCTCCTATCTTATTTTTCAAGATTAAATTAAGACAATATGGCTTTATAATAAAATGTAACAAAGAATTATCAATTATTCCAATCATATCGTCAAATATATTAAATATTCAATATAGAGAGATTTCAAATATAGAGAGATTGTGACACAACAGAGAGATTGTGAAAAATGCTATCTAAAGGTAGCATTTTGAAATTTTTTACGTTCTCACTTTCTTGAGAAAGTCGAAGAGAAAAGCCAGTGGATATAATTTCGATGCACCGATAATAACAGCATCCAAACATTTCATACAACTAATGATATAGTATATGGTCCGTTATTATTCTCCTCGAGAATATCTTCAATCTCGGTCCCAAAACTGTTTTAGACATTAATTTATTCTAATTTACTTTAATTTCGTGTACGAATGTAAAAAGCAAATATCTAGTGATACGATTTCGAATTTAGAAAAAAGGCGAATACTTATACAGTCATCTTGATGTCAAACACAGATTGGTGATTCTATTCTCTTGTCTCCATTATCAGTTGAATCTTGATCTCTGGCGATTGCAATGATGATATTCTTAAAGAAATCATTTATCTCAATGCTAAACAATTTGTTTCTGAGAAATTTTGCGAGTATCCGTAACATATCATGTAGAGCATTTCTGCAAAAATTTCATGGTCATTGAAAAATTTAAGGTCGTAATCTTACAAAGCATAAAGAATTCGTTATTTGGATCATGAAAGAAATCCGTATTGAAAGCAGACATAGTCACTACATCGGTAGCATATTTGCTCAGTACATCTTTCATGTTATCTACTTTACCATATTTCCAAATTTGCTTAGTTATGAAATTCTCAGTATATTAACAAATCAGAATATATTAGAATATCATCACCATTTTGCTGGATGTTCAAAACTAGAGCTGAAAAGCTAATGATCCTCGTGCAGTCCGAATCCACTCGTAATTAGTTCAAGAATTCGTTCACAATGTTATGATGAAGAAATTATCGAAAATTTAATGTCGACGAGCTCGGCTGTCGAATCAATTTCCAATCATGTATTACGTAGATTGAAGTCATAGGTCATAGAAGGTGAACTTCGGCTTTGAGAAAAAATTTTACAATTTCTGTAAAAGATGTATGATAGCCAAATACTGAAAAATAGAAGATCTTAGATTTCAATAATTTTTCTTGAAATCTTCTGCATTGTTACTTTCTAAATTTCTAAACAAGAAAATGCAAAATTTGATTTTACTTATAATTTAGCCACTTAAATGACACTAAAAGATATCAGTGGAGTATTATAGCAGTGAAGCAATAAACGGGTGAAATGCCGTGATTATCAGCATATATTTAATTCTAATTATGTATACATTATCGATTATAAAACACATAACATGATTTTATACTATATTGGATATACTTTTTGCATATAATTCCAACTAAACAACTAGATTTTCTATCTGGAAAGAAACGTTAAGAAAATTTTATCTTTTGTTGGAAAAGTAAGGTTTGTGATAAAGTTTTAATAAAAGTTATTAAAAACTTATACTTTTTAGTTAAATAGTCTATTGAATAAATCAGATATTGAATTTCTTGCAGAAAGAATGTTGATAGTAATATTTTATTAAATTAAGAACACTGCAGTACTTTAAATAAAAAAATTGGAATTCTAATCATATATCCCTGATATTCATATCACCTTTAAAACCAATACAATACGAATGTAAGATAAGAGAGACATATACAATAAATATAACTATTACTGCTATTGAATACATATGGAATGTTGTAATAATATGTATAAATGATATATATAATATATAACATGCAAATTGTTATGTATATCGTAGACAAAATGTTATTTATTATAAGATATTTCTAATATGAAATTGTTTTTTTTTGCATTGCATGAAGCATTGCTTGAAGAAAATAAAACATATTCGAAATAAAATAATTTTTTTTGAAATCTCTGCGTTGTTACTTCTTAAATATCTGAACAGCAAAATGCAAAATTTAATTATACTTATAATTTATTAACAGTTTTTTTAAATGTATATATCTCGTTCCTAAAATAATATTTACAGTTTATTTATGCTTTTACGGTTTGTTCGTTTAATAAACATGATGCAATGGAAGTAGGATATGCCCTCGACCGCAATTTTAGCCAGAAACCTCCATCTGATGTTAGGAAAACTGTTTTTTTATCAAACTCTATCGGAATTTTTGTCTTAACATCCGGCTCCAGATCACAACGAGATAGTAAATAAAACAATATAATTTTTATTTCCATTAAGGCAAATCTGTTAGCTATGCAGATTCTAGGCCCCATTCCGAATGGAATATAGACTGAATTATCAATATCGTTACTTAAAAATCTGTCAGGATTAAATTTCTCAGGTTCCGGGAAGTATTTATTATCGCGATGCAGAGAATAACTCGGGAACCAAACATACTCTCCAGGCTTGATTGTAAATGACTCGCCATCCGGGGTAGCTGGTGGCATTTCGAAATCTTTGACACACATCCGATCGAGAAAAGTAGATACTGGATATAATCTCAGTGTTTCATTGATAACAGCATCTAAGTATTTCATGCCATTAATGGCATCGTAAGTGAGTTTGCCATTAGTCTCCTTGAGAACGTCTTCAATTTCAGCCTTAAGTTTGTTTTGAATATCAGGATTTACTGCAAGTTCATATTGCACGAAGCATATCATCGTTGTTACGGTATCGAAACCGCCAAGAAAGAAGACGAATGCTTGAGCGGTCATTTCATCGATGTCAAAGCTAGGTCCATGATTCTTGTCTCTTGTCTCCATCATCAATTGAATCATATCTGGTCGAACGATTCCTTGCTCATCTCTCATCTTCACAGTTTCCATCACGATAGTTTTAAAGAAATGCTCTATCTCTGTACTGAACAATTTTAGTTCGAATTGTTTCGCAAGTTGTGGTGCATGTCGATTTATGAAAAATTTGAAAAGCATTTTATAATCGAAGTTTATACTCTTGTTACCAAGTACGAAAAATTCGTTGTTTGGTTGATTGAGAGAATCTATACTGATACCGTAAGCACATGAAGCCACTACGTCCGTAGCATATCTTCTGATTAGATTCTTTATGTCATATGTCTTACCAGATTTTCCGCATTCGTTTGTAACAAAGTTGGTAAAGTTCTCAGCGCATTGACATATTAGACCAAACATAATTTTCATTTTGCTAGATGTGAAGCTAGGACTCAAAAGCTTACGCATCTCACGCCAATGATCGCCTCGTAATCCAAATAGGTTCTTTCCAGCAATTGTTTCGATATCTTCGTTCACGAAGTTCCGGTGATCGCAGAAGTTATCGAAATTTTTAATGGCGATAGTATTAATCAGTTTCGGATCACGTATCACATATACTGGTGTCATGAAGTCATAGAATCCAAAATACTTTGCGTTCGAGAAGTGATTATACATTCTGCGTATATTATCTACATAACACACACGTCGAAATATGAAAGGTGCCATATTGCCCAGAATTGGTACTGGTCGCAAATATGGAACCTTCCGTTGCTTAAAATGAGACATTTTGCTTAGAACAAGATAATATATACAGATGCACACTATGAGGATTATCAGTAGCAAAACAGAGATTTCCATCACTATATTTTGTTTGATTTCACTTGATTTATTAATAAGTGTATCACAATGTTGTTTTTATCGTTTTGCTAATTTTTATCAGTTGCTTGATGTTGAAAATGACTCATTATTTCAATATCACATTTCACATGTAAATAAGCCAATTATAATTGCTGTGGTAGTAATGTTACTCTTTATTAATTTATAAAAAAGATTTCTAACATATAATATTAGAATACTGTAGTATAAACGGATGTTCTTTTCTCTATTGATTTCCTTACTCTGCTGTAATATTGCATCATGTTAACGTTATGTATACTTATCTTGAACTTTGAAATCGGACAGTCATTGCTATTTTATGTTGCGTCAATAACATCTTTTTTATTTCTCTTATTCTATATATGTATTTCATTATCTGTTATTAGGGATCAATAATGATGGCCTGATTACCAGGTTTAGCAATTACGAATAGCTGTGTTTATAGCTTATTTTCTAATCGCAGTAAAACTGAAGTGAAACATAAAATTTCAATTATTTGTTCTTTCTTTTAATGATAGAATAATTAGCATTACTTTTCGATAGTAATTGACTCTATCGATACTAAAAATATTTTCGCAATTCCATTATTATTCTAGGAGGAACCAAAAACGAAATTAAATGATGATGGTAATAAGAAAATATGCGTCAAAAATAATTTATGTTGATGTAATAAGGATATCTTCTCTATATTGAGATTAGCTTGTGCAATCGACTATCGACTATTTCAGTTCTTCGATATATTATCCGAATGCATGATATACATTATATATAGAAATATTTAGAAATATTTATAGATTAATCATTATATACTTACTATACTAATTTTTTAGATACTGTACATATTTAAATACATAGGATTAAATCTTCATGGATAGCTAATTGTATATATTTGCACGTTCTATCTAAGTCTTTCCATTCTAATTAAATTAAATGAATAAATTTCAGATCGTTTTATTACTTATATCAAAATGTATATTACAAATGGTATTTATCAAAAATTATTACATTATTAAATAGACATTTATAATAACATATTTTTAATTCAGCATTTAAAAGTTAGAGCATACTAAATATAAAAATAAGATAACTCCAAAAGATATATTTTACGTATACTTCTCCTATCTTACTTTTCAAGATTATATTAAGACAACATGGCTTTATAATAAAATCTAACAAATTATCAATTATTCAGATCATATCGTCAAATATACTAAATATTCAATATATACGTAAAGATATCACATAAATATCCATATACAATATTAAATATTATTGATAATGATTTTCTATGTTGTTTCATTATAGATATTTTGCATTTATTTTCTGGAATCAACGTTCTGATGAAAAAATCAAGGTTATTATAGTGCACCGCTAGAAATGAGTTATTAATGGCACAGAAAAAATTTCTCACGTTCAGATATGTTGAAACGTGACATAACGTTTATAAGTAATAAACAAGTTTCCCAAGTTTCATATTATGCATATTTAATATATTTAGTTATGCGTATGCAATATATAAAAGTCGTAGATATAAAAAAAAATATTTATTTTCCTAGAAATTCTAAAAAAAGATACATACTTTTTTCATGCGGTTATTTGTTCGATAACCAAGCTGTAATGGAAGCAAGTGATGCTTTGAAATTTAAAATAAATTATTGATATTGATATGTTTTGTTTGGTATCATGGATAAATTCGTTTAATAAATATGATACAATGGAAATCAGTTATCTCTCTCGCAGTTTTAAATAAAAATGTTTCCTCGTCGCTATGAGTATCGACTTAATTATATTGGGATTTTGATTTTATTTGTTTCAATAATGCGATGTCATAGTAATTGGATATCAAGATTGTGTTTTCATCTGGAAATAAATATATTATCAATACAAATTCTAAATCAAATATTAAATGATATACTAATCCAATGTTCACCGTGTCGCTCATTTATCGTTCAAGAACCTGAAAATAGATTTACTTGAATTCAGATAACATGCAGGTTCACGATGTAAATGTTAACTCGGCAATCAAATAATGATGTCAAGCTTGATCGTGACGGATTTGCTATTTAGAGCTAGCATTTTGAAATTTTTGACATTTTCACTTTGTCGAGAAAGTCGAAGAGAAAAGCCAATGGATATAATCTTGATACTCCAGCAATAACAGCATTCAAACATTTCATACAGCTAATGACATAGTATATGGTCCGTAACTAGTCTACTCAAGGACATCTTCAATTTCGGTCCCAAACTTGTTTTAGACATTAATTTACTCTAATTTCATGTAGGAATTTCATATATGAAGCAAATATCCAGTGATACGATTTCGAATCTAGAAAAAAGACGAATGCTTATACCGCCATTTCGATGTCAAATATAGATTGGTAAATCTAGTCTCTTGTCCCTATCATCAGTTGAATCTTGATCTCTGGCCTTCATGGTTGCAATGACGATATTCTTGAAGAAATCATCTATCCCAATGCTGAATAATTTGATTGTGAGAAATTCCGTGAGTCGCGGAGTCTTTTTGCAAAAACTTCATGGTCATTGAAAAATTAAAGCTCGTAACCTTACAATAAAGAATTCGTTATTTGGATCATAAAACAAGTCCGTATTGAAAGCAGACATAGTCACTACATCAGTAACATATTTGCACATCCTTCATATTATATACTTTACCATATTTCCAAATTTGCTTACCGCAAAGTTATGGAATTCTCAGTATATTAGCATATCAGGGTACATTAGAATATTATCCCATTTTGCTGAATATTCAAAGCTACAGATGAGAAGATGCTAATAATCTTTGTGTAGTCCGAATCAACTCCACTCGGTAATTGGTTCAAGAATTCGTTCACAATATTATGATGAAGAAATTGTCGAAAATTTAATATCGACAAGGTTAATCAATTTCGAACATATTACGTAGATTGAAGTCATAAAGTCGTAAAAGGCAAACTTCGGCTTTCAGAAAAGATTTTGCAATTTCTGTGAAAGATAGTCAAATTGGAAAATAGAAGGCCTAAGATCTCAATAATTTTTCATGAAATCTTCTGCATTGTTACTTTCTAAATTTTTTAACAACAAAATGCAAAATTTGGTTATACTTATAATTTAACCCCTTAAATAGCATTAAAAGATATCAGTAAATTATTATAATAGTAAAATAATAAACAGGTAAAATGCCGTGATAATCAGCATATACATTTAATTCTAATTATTCATATATTATCGATTATAAAACATATAATATGATTTCATACTATACTAGATGCTTTTTCCATATAATTCCAAATAAACAGCTAGATGTTCTATATGGAAAGAAACATTTAGGTAATTTTATCGTTTGTCGGAAAAGTATCTTTATCACGTTTGTGGTAAAGTTTTAATAAAAGTTAAAAAGTTATTAGACAGCTTTTAGCTAAATAGTCTATCGAATAAATCAAATATTGAATTTCTTGTTCTGCAGGAAGGATGTTGATAGTAATATTTTATTAAATTAAGTACTTTAAATCGAAAAATTAGAATTCTAATCATATATTTCTGATATTCATATTACCTTTAAGATAAGACCGATACAATACAAATGTAAGGTATGAGAGGCATATATATTAATTATATACTAAATGTAGTGAATATAATTACTACCGTTATTAAATATATATGGAATGCAATAATATGTATAAATGATATATGTGATATATAACATGTGATATATAACACAATTCATTAAGTATATCGTATATAAAATGTTATTCATTATAAGATATTATAATAAGAAATACAATTGTTTCTCTGTAATGCTTAAAGAACATAAACCATATTCGAAAAAAAATAATTTTTCTTGAAATCTCTACATTGTTACTTCTTAAATATCTAAACAACAAAATACAAAATTTAATAACTTATTATCTATTAACAGTTTTTCCAAATGTGAATATCTTATTTCTAAAATAATACTTAGAATATATTTTTATTTATGCTTTTACGGTTTGTTCGTTTAATAAACATGATACAATGGAAGTAGTGTGTTCCCTCGACCGCAATTTTAACCAGAAACCTCCATCCGCTGTTACGAGAAGTGTTTTCTTGTCCAATACCATCGGAACTTTTGTCTTAACATCCGGTTCGAGATCACAGCGAGATAGTACATAAAACAACATAATTTTTATTTCCATTAGGGCAAATCTGTTAGCTATGCAGATTCTAGGCCCGATACCGAATGGAATATAGATCGAATTATCAACATCATTATTAAGAAATCTGTCAGGATTAAACTTCTCRGGTTCGGGAAAATATTTAGAATCACGATKCASAGAATAACTCGGGAACCAAATRTACTCTCCAGGCTTAATTGTGAAGGACTTGCCGTCCGGGGTAGCTGGTGGCATTTCGAAATCCTTGACACATACCCGGTCAAGAAAAGAAGATAATGGATACAATCTTAATGTTTCTTTTACAACGGCATCTAAATATTTTAGGTTCTTAACGACTTCGTAAGTGATTTTGCCGTAAGTCTCCTTGAGAACATTCTCAATTTCGGTCCTAAGTTTATTTTGAATATCAGGATTTACTGCAAGCTCGTACAGTGCGAAGCACATTATCGTCGACACGGTATCGAATCCGCCAATGAAGAAAATGAATGCTTGAGCGGCCATTTCGTCGATGCCGAAGTTAAACTCATGATTCTTGTCTCTTGTCTCCATCATCAATTGAATCATATCTGGTCGAACGATTCCTTGCTCATCTCTCATCTTCACAGTTTTCATCACGATATTTTTGAAGAAATGCTCTGTTTCTGTATTGAACAATTTTAGTTCGAATTGTTTCGCGAGTTGCGGTGCATGTCGATTCATGAAAAATTTGAAAAGCATTTTATAATCGAAGTTTATACTCTTGCTACCAAGTACGTAAAATTCATTATTCGGTTGACTGAGAGAATCTATATTGATACCGTAAGCACATGAAGCCACTACGTCCGCAGTATATCTTCTGATTAGATTCTTTATGTCATATGTCTTACCAGATTTTCCGCATTCATTTGTAACAAAGTTGGTAAAGTTCTCAGCGCATTGACATATTAGACCAAACATAATTTTCATTTTGCTAGACGTGAAGCTAGGATTCAAGAGCTTACGCATCTCGCGCCATTGATCGCCTCGTAATCCAAATAGGTTCTTTCCAGCAACTGTTTCGACATCTTCTTTCACAAAGTTCTGGTGATCGCAGAAGTTATCGAAATTTTTAATGACGATAGTATTAATCAGTTTCGAATCACGTATCACATATACTGGTGTCATGAAGTCATAGAATCCAAAATACTTTGCGTTCGAGAAGTGATTATACATTCTATGTATATTATCAACATAACTCACACATCGAAATATGAAAGGTGCCATATTGCCCAGGATTGCTACTGGTCGCAAATATGGAACCTTCCGTTGCTTAAAATGAGACATTTTGCTGAGAACAAGATAGTATACACAGATGCACACTTTGAGGATACTTAGTAGTAAAACAGAGATCTCCATCATTATATTTTGTTTGCACTTGATTTATTAATAGGTGTAGTACAACGTTGTTTTTATCGTTTTACTAATTTTTGTCAGTTGCTTGATGTTGAAAATGACTCATTATTTCAATATCACATTTCACATGTAAGTAAACCAATTATAATTATAATATAAGTATTATAATATAAACCAATTGCTCTGGTAGTAATGTTGCTTTTTTATTAATTTATAAAAAAGATTTCTAACATATGATATTAGAATACTGTAGTATAAACGGATGTTCTTTTCTCTACTAATTTTCTGACTCTACTGTAATATTGCATCGTATTACCGACTTTTTATTTATACTTATCTTGAACTTTCGAAACAGACAATCATCGCTATTTTATGTTGTAACATGTTTTTTATTTCTATTATTCTATGTATGCATTTAATTATTAGAGGACAGTTATTAGAGGACAATAACAATTAGTGTTATCAAGCTTAACTATTAGGAGTAGCTCTGTTTATAGCTTATTTTCTAATTGCAGTGAAATTGAGAATTTAAATATAAAATTTTTTTATTATTTGTTCTTTCTTCTAATGATAGAATATTTAGCGTTATTTTTCGATAGTTATTGACTCTATCGATACTAACGCAATTCCATTATTAGTCTAGAATGAATCAAGGGAAAACGATATTAAATGATAAAGATAAAAAGATAATATGCGTGAAAAATAAATTATGATGTAATAAGGGACTCCTCTCTATATTAAGATCAGCTTGTGCAATTGATTATTGAATTCATGTTTCAGTTCTTCGATATATTATTCAAATGAATGAATATTATTCAAATGCATACATTACATGCACAAATGTTCAGAGATATTTATAGGTTAATCATTATATATTTACTATACTAATTTTCTTGATACTGTACATATTTAAATTTAAATAGGATTAAATCTTTATAAATAACTATATATATCTGTGTTGTTTGCATATCAACTCTTGTCTACCTTTCCTTCTTTCTCTTGCACTTGAACGAATAAGTTTCGGATGATTTTATTACTTATATCGGCATAATATAAATTTATGTTATAAATATATACGTAAACATATTTTTTTCATGTAATTTTAAATAAGCGAGAGTTTGTCTAATTCATTAATTGTTGTTTTCAACACATTTACTGAATATCTTTATCATAATTTAAAGAATGACACTTATGAGAAGCTATATTATTAAATGGACATTTGTAACAATATATTTTTAATTCAGCATATAAAAGTTAGAGTACATGAAACATAAAGCAAGATAGTTTTAACGAAAAGAATAGATGTTTTTTTTATCTTATTCTCCAAGATTAATTTAAGGCGATAAAGTTTTATAATAAAATGAAGTATTATCAATCAGTTCATATAATCAATCATGTCATCAATATAATAAATATTCAATGTATAAAACATGCGAAAATGTCACATAAATAAACGCACGAAGTATGCCAAACTTTGGATAACTTTGTATCTACTTTATTTACAAATAATTGATAGATATTTTAAAGTTAGGAGAATATTTTAGAATAAACATTGTAATATGAGAAGATTAAGGCAATTATCGCTAGTATAGGATAGAAATACAGCTTATCAATGATATAGATACAATACATTTCGTACATTAAAATATATTGAAATGTTATATAATATCTAGTTACTCCAAATTTTATATTATGTGCATTTCATATTTAGTTATGCGTATGCAATATATAAATGGATGATGTGGATACAAGAAAAAAATAGTTTTTCTGTCTTAGAAATTCAGAAAAAATAAATATTTTTCTCATGTGTCTATTCTATTCGATAAGCAAGTTGCAATAGGAACAAGTGATACTTAAAATTCAATATGTAAATTATGTCTCTCGCAGTTTTAAATAAAAATCTTTCCTCATTGCGGTGAGCGTTGATTTAGTATTAGGACTTTGCTCTTAATGCCTACTTCGATAATGCAATGTCATAGCAATTAGATATCATATCATTTGTTTTCCTCTGAACAAATTACCAATGCAAATTCTCATACTATACTTCTAACATACTGATCGAATATTCATAGTGTGTTATTCAGAAATTCATCTGTATTGAATTTGTTTAAATCCGGATAATATTTGGACTCGCAAAGATTAAGTCGGCAATTATGTGATCATATCAGATGTAATCATGTTGATCATGTTAAAGTTAAACAACAAGATATAATTTTTTTTTTAATTAAATATGTTATGTACTAATTAGATATCGGTTTCTCGTTTTTCATATAATAATGAAATCTTGTCTCATTCGCAGCATTGAAGCTTTTCGTTCATCTTAAATAGACGATTTAATTATCTCGCCTCTGCTTATATACGTCAAGTGGATTGAGTTTTTTTACAAGTAGATTCTAAATTTTATAATAAAATTGATTCTTTAATCACAAATCGGAACAAATTTCTTTGGATAATCTGGAAATAAAGGTAAATTCACCGGTAAAAGTCATAAATAATTTCGTTATTTTAGGTAGAATTCCAATTTCAACTTTATATCCGTTAAGTTATAATTTTCGTTTTAAACTGCAAAATTTGAATAAAATTTATATAATGTACCAGTGAAAAAGACTAACGTCCAATGAGCGAATAATACTCTGTGATAAAAGGTTTAGATATCGATGAAGTAAATAGTAGTTCGTCATTGAAAATACATATAGCTCTACCAAATGAATGTGATGATAATGAAAATGACGGCTTGATGGATAAGCGGTTACATACTATAGCAATATGAATGGCACCTCAAGGATTCCATAGGTAATTGTATTATTTTGTATAAAAGTAGAGCACATTAACGAATCATTTTATGTGGGTCATTGAGCCTTCCTTCCTCATGACATTACATCATAATTAAATCGCATCATCGCATTTTATATTTACACTATTATATATACTATTACTAACTATTATATTTACAGCATGATATATGAATATGAATTCTTTAAATAATCTTTGTATATATTTTCTACGCACATTTCTCGATAATAAAATATCGCGATCCGTTTAAAATGTCAAATATAAGAATGCAGTTGATCATGGATTATTGAATTGAAAAAGCATTATGTTGTCTTTTGTACACATTTGTACACAATCCTACCTAGCATTTATTTTTGTTTTTGTATTCATGATGATTTCACATAATGTGACATTGATCCTCACGCATTAGGTAAATTATTGTTTTGTTTAACTGATACTAAACAGATAAAATTGAGAATGTAATCATTATGTGTGTATGTGCAAACTTTAGATGTAATCTAGTTTATTACAAAATTAGAATGCCTTAAAGCAGAAAGTATATTTGTAGAAATGCTTGTGAATTTGAGAAAATGTTTATAAATGTTTCTCTAGATAGAAAATTTGCACGAGTGTAATTACTCAATATCTGATATGTAATTTTGTAACATGTTTTACATTTTATTGAAACAATTCGTCAATTGTGTATTTTCATTAACAACACTCAATGAATTATTATGTTAAGAAGGCAATTATTATACTAAGAAGAAAATGAAATGCATCCATTCAACATCCAGCACATATAATTAAAAATATAATCTTAAATTATATACGGCATAATATATGTTTATATTAAATATAAACTAAACTCAAGTACAGATTTCTTTAAGATTATAATTCTACAATAGATAAACAATTAAATTTCCCGAGATAAAAGAAAAAACCATTTGTTAACTTAAACTTTTGAACATAAGTTATTAGAAAATAATAATATCTTATTAATATCTTTTAGAAAAATTTGTTGTTTTACATAAACTTAAAATTATATTTGCTTTTAGAACAACCTGAGTATAATAATTATTGTGTAATATCAACAAAGTATACAGAATACGCAATCTAAATATGTGTTTATAACAAATATAATTGTATCAAAACGCTTTTCAATAGAATTATAAAGTAAATCTTAATATAAGGTTCAAAAGTTCAAGGTAATATAATAGATGGCTACATATAGCAATCATTATTTTCGATTCAAAAACGATATTGAGAATAATGTTTTATTAAATTAGGAACACTGGAATGAACATTACATTCCAGCAACAAAATAGGAGAGTTCTAATATATTTTTATACTAATATATATACTATATATTTATACTATATATTTTTCATACTAATCTTATTTTCAAAAATTGATACAATACAAATATAAGATAGACAAAAGTTATAAAATGATTTATATAATAAATATAACTACTACTACTATTAAACGTATATAGAATATAAAAATGCACTATATATATATATGAAGATATAATATGCAAATCATTACTTATAGACAAACTGCAATTTATTATAAGATGTCTCTAATGCAGAATATAATTGTTTTCGATTATTTCTTAAAGAAAATACAACATATATTCGAAATAAAATAATTTCTCTCGGCATTTTTGCATTGCTATATTTTAAATATCTAAACAACAAAAAGTAAGATGGAATACAACTCATAATTTATTAATAGTCATTTCCTCAAGTGAGTTTCCTTTAAAAGTAAATATTTTACTTCTACAGTAATATTCACAATCGATATATTTATGCCTTTACGGTTTCCTTGTTTAACAAACATGACACAATAGAAGAAGCCTGTTTTCTGGTCCGTACCTTTAACCAAAAACCTCCATCCGCTGTTATGAGAAGTGTTTTCTTGTCCAATACCATCGGAACTTTTGTCTTAACATCCGGTTCGAGATCACAGCGAGACAGCATATAAAACAACATAATTTTTATTTCCATTAGGGCAAATCTGTTAGCTATGCAGATTCTAGGCCCGATACCGAATGGACTGTAGATCGAATTATCAACATCGCTATTAAGAAATCTGTCAGGATTAAATTTCTCAGGCTCCGGGAAGTATTTATTATCGCGATGCAGAGAATAACTCGGGAACCAAACATACTCTCCAGGCTTGATTGTAAA
>JAHMML010000043.1:819657-830511 GCA_020341155.1 Eciton burchellii | reverse complement strand
ATCTCAATATATATGTCCCATGTCTTATTCGTCTGATTGATGTGTTGTTATCGTTTAGCTACATTTAGCTACAGTCAGTTATCAACTACCAACAACTATAAGGTATCAGGTATTAGAATAAGCAATTGGGAGTGGCTCTGTGTAGCTTATTTTTTAATCGTAATCAGAGTAAGAGTAACAAGCATGTACTGCAAAGTCAAAGTCAAACAAACATCTTGTTAGAAATAAAGAACTTAATAATTAATTACCTTATGTGATGTTATCACAAAAGACATTCATTTGTATCGTATTCTTTTACATATCTTTATCTAAAAGCATGAAATTCCTGTTACTCGTTATTTCTCTATAATAATACAATGTTTAGCGTTATACTTCGAAATGTATTATTAGAATATGAATGCCACTGCAAGGATTCCATAAGTAATTGTATTATTTTGTATAAATGTAGAACACATATTAACGAATCGTTTTATGTGAGTCATTGCGTTAAACCCTCCTTCCTCATGACATTACATCATAATTAAATCGCATCATCGCACGTATTATATGTACAACATCATATATGAATATTCTTTAAATATACTTTGTATATATTTTCTACGCATATTTCTCGATAACAAAGTATCGATATTCGTATAAAATGTCAAATATAAGCATGCAGTTGATCATGGATCATTGAATTGAAAAAGCATTACTGTCTTTTGTGTACATTTGAGGCAATCCTATCTAGCATCTACTTTCGTGTTTTTATATTCATGATGATTTCACATAATGTGACATTCATCCTCACGCATTAGATAAATTATATTTTTGTTTAACTGATACTAAATAGATAAAATTGAGAATATTTTATTGCAGCATTAATAAGAACTTTTTTTTACCAGGAAATTTAATTATGATTTTCAATTACTTGACAATTAAATCAAATATATGTATATAAAGGAATTAAAAAGATAGTCGCGAATGTACATTGTCTGACATTTTGAATGTCATCATCGATGTCTATAAGCGATATGGGATCTCTAACAAGAGCGCACTTAAATACAAATTTTTAGCTAAATCTCGATCAAATCCGAGATCTCTTCACTAGAAATTTTACTAAAATCTGTTTCGCTGAACAGAAATAAGATTACAAAACACATTTTTTGCAATATCCATTCTTTGCAACGTGTGACGTTTCGAGTATTGTAGATATCATCGTGAAAATTAAAATGTGAAAATGCGTTGAACTACTACGTAAAAGCTCGGGCTCTTTTTTTTCTCTGAGCGTAGAACTTCACAGATGCTGCCTGCATTGCAGATTAATATTAATCTCGTTGCGCGAGAAAGCTTCGCACTTCGTTCCGAAACTTCGTTCCTTTTGTTCCGAAATACTCGGCTATCATGGCCGCGTGTATTATAAATACGCGAAACGAATGAGCTGAATCCCTCCTCTCCACGAATGATCCGATCGTCGAAAGGATGAAGAATAACGCTCTTCGAAATGATTTGCAGAGTGTCAACAGCAGCAATAATGTTGGCGGCGACATAAACCTGGGCTCGCTTGTGGGCACAAGCGGTACGCCAAGGATACCCTCGCAGCAATCGCTGAAGAACCATTCGCGACACCAATCCGCATCCGTTCCCCCGTCGACATCGCGAAACGTCTGTCAGATGACTGAAATAGAAGGCCCGTGCATACGTAAGTTACTCTACTGTGGCGACGTTAAGATTCCAACCCTCGAAATCTGCTGCTTAGGTTGTACCTAAGCTTAAATAGAAATCGTGCCGAGAAGCAATGGCGAAGACGCACCGGTCTCAAAATCTCTGCGAAATCTTCCATCTTGATTATTTTTAGGAGTCCCCGCGATGAACGCCCCATGCTTTATATGGTGTTATTTGAAATTAAACGGTTTGCATAGTCCCAGTAGATGCAGGGTAAACGTAGAAGGATCTTTATCAGAATCTGTTTTCTCCACTTCACAGACGTTAGGACATCCTCTCGAAATCTTGGATCAACCAGAAATCAACAGAGCATCACTAAAATGCTTTTACTAATCAGCACGGTCTTCATATTGCTTAATCTGCCGAGGTGAGACAATTTACTTCATATCTTTATGTCCCAGTTGCATTTGTCTTCTGCTATGTTTCTAATTTGTATTTTGTCAAATGCATGGATTTCACATTGTTTTAGTAAATTTATTTACAATTATAACATTCCTATTACATTCTCACGCTGATTTTCACGTTTACACAATTTATAAATGTGAACTGAATTGGATTTAGAAGATTCAGCTGAATTGATGTCCAATTGTTGAATATTTCTTTCATTTTTCAATATATATTATTATGAGAAAATAAAATTTTGCGAATGAATATTTCATAAGACATTGTGTTTATATAGTTGCATAAATAGCAAACGTTGCAACGAAGAAAATATTTCTTTAATATTTATTATTGATTGTTACGGGCAAATTGATTAAAAATTATTCGCTACTGTAGTTTTCGGTTTATTATCACTTGTTCTTAAAATGTTCTGAAATTTATTTCAAAAAAGATTTTGTATAAAACAAAGTTTTCCATTAATTTCTCGTATGCGCAAAGTAGACATAAATTCGCGTTTATGCTTGCAAAGAAAGGGTACATTCATTATATGATATTAATATTTACAGTATGAAAATTGCGTAAGGCATCGAATTCAGCCGAGATATTATTCTCTATTTCAGCTATGTGATTCGTCTGTGCGTATTCTTTTTCGCCTTAGCGAAGAAGAACACGCCGGAACTGCTTTGGTGCTTACAGCAGTTCTTCATGCTGCTCTATTACACCAACTTCAGCATCAATTTCCTGCTATACGCGATGTGTGGCATCACATTCCGTCGTTGTTTGGAGCAGATGTTGCGTAGGATCTTGAAGAGTATGACCCGATATCACCGCAATCCACAAAGGTATATATAGTTTTCGTTCGTGTCGATCCGCCAGAGATTGAACTGAATAATTATGGTGGCTACCAGGGAATCGATAAACTCGTAAAACATCAACGCTCTCCCTTCGGCTGAAGGTCTTCCGACGTGTCCATGCCTGCTTCGGCTGATTTCTACTAAATTCCAGCGTTCTCTGCTCGAGGTAATAAATTCAGGATGATGACGTTTGCGAAATCATCTTCTGGCAACGACGTATTGTATTGCATCCACGCCAAATTACGTTCGATAGGGCAACGTAAGACTCCTCAGGAAGTGACGAAACATCATATCATTCCTGATTGATATCGAAAATGGCTGTTGTACGTTTTTACGTAACATCTCGTTATGTGAAGTTTCTTATTCAAGAAACAGACTATGAAGCATTCATTAAAACAGTCTTATGTAAACATAACTAATTAATGTTCATTAAGATTGTTCATAATCATTGTTATATATGATAACTATATATATGTATCAAGTTTTGCAAGATGTATGCTCGTATGTATAGATATAGCATTATATCAGATTATATTATATAAATTATCGTAACTTCAATATTACATATATTTAGTCACGATTTTTCAACTTTTTATCCTTCTCATTAAACTTTTCATAAGAAAATAACGACATTGTTATCATCATTGCGCATCATATGTGATAATCATTGAAAGAAAGTCCATAATAATCTTTTAATGGTCTTAATCATTTCTTTGTGGCTTTTAGAGGAATTTTTAAAAGGATACGGCGAAAAAGCTTTATAATGAATGTAATATCGAAAACGGGAATATGGATTTATATATTAGAAAATTATTTATGAATCAACGTATGGACATTTGAATCATAAAATTTTACGTTAACGAAGTTTTATATACAAATTTTATTAATTTTTCAGGATAAGGAATCAAAGAAACATAAAATAATCTGACGCTACAATGTAGGTAATAAAATTAGCTATTAGAATTTCTAAACTATGACGCATTCTTTTTTCATTTAAGAAAGGTTTCATGTTTTATTTTAAAGCAATTACTTAATTAGAAATTTTAAGAGATTAATTATTTTCCTCTCATATTAACTGATTTCAAATCAAATCCCTTAAGTCATGTGTTATTTTTTAAATATTGTGTATTGTGTACATAGACAGATAAAATGTCTTTTAATCATGGAAGAAATTAATTGGCAGAAATTAACAAACCAAGAATAGCTAATAATATTTTATATATTTAAGAAAATTATATTTATATATTAAATTTATTTACTGAATGCATTCTTAATACATTTCCTTACAGATTTCTCTAATAAATATATCTTTTAACATTTTTGATATCTAAATCTTATCATATCTCTAAGTTCTTTACGTTATCTAATGCGAAAAATCTTAGTTTTTCATCAATAATTGCGCAACGATAGCGCAACTGATTATTTAACTTTTATAAACTATGAGATAGATGTATGACATAATAAAATAAAATACAGCAGTAAGAATGAAGATTAATATACGGTGTGAGAGTGACATGAGAAATTTCAGAAAGAAATTTCTATTCTTCCAAATACATATCTGAAATAATTTTGAAGAATAGAATTCTTTCAATTTATATATCCTCGATAAATACACTAACTTATTGAAAATTAAAACATACAAAGAACGAAAATCGAAAATTGTTCTTTCTCAATTACATGTGAATTAAATATATTCAAATAGCATCAAAGTTCTGTTCTTTTAATATCTTACGACAAGGAAAAGTGGAATTTTTTTTTATAAAATAAGTTTCTTTTATAAAGCTTTTTTCAGATAAAATATTAGGAGGATATAAAACTAAGATTGATTCAGAAAATTGAGAGATATTGCACGGAAGTTTGCTAAGAAGATGCCTGCCATATAGTGAGTTATGCGAGTTTACAAGAGTTTGTCTTCATTAGCAAATTTTTCCTAATAATTCTAGTATCTATCAAACTTTCTTTAAGAATAATGCTTTTCGCTTACGTTTTATTTATAGACTAATGTAGATTAATTCTTCATTGTATGATATGATCAGTTTGTGTCTAGTAATTTTAGTTTAGTAATTAGATACGTGAGTGACATTTGCTTTTGTTAAAAGCAGAAGAATGTCTAATTATGGATATTCTTGGTTTAATCTTACGCAATATAACGATTAATATTTGCTTCTTATTAGTATAAGAAAGAGAAATTTGATTTAAATATATTACAGAACCTGAAAATCGACGTTTGCCAAAAGTTCTATCTCAAATTAGTTTTTAGATATGAGTTTAGAGACTAAGTAATAATGAAATTTAATATCTTTGTAATCAAATGATGCAGATAAATCTGTAATATTCGGTTATATGAGTTAGTAAGTAAAGTCAGAGGAATCTATAAAATGTTCGAAATAAATTCGTGACGTTTTCTGCATCAATTTAATTATTATGATTGTGAATAAGTTTAATCACTGTGTTTAATAATTATGACAGGATTTAATTAAATCTGTTTCGATTAGACAATATTAGAACAGAATTGCCGAAATTGTAGTATTTCAGATATTTTATGTTATTTATTATTTTTTATTTAGTATTGAATATTATGTGCAGATATAATTGCACGTAAATGTTTCTTTGAAACAATATGTGTAAACATATTTTCTTTCAAAATCGATAAACATAATTTGTACATTTTATATATTTGTGTGAATCAGGCAAAAGTCAAGTTGTATCTGTTGCGGATGAATTTCAGTTTTTATGTAGTAAGAGTAGAAATCGATTGCCTGAAAGCTTATCCGGATAAAAAATTGGGAAAAGTTATTTGCCTTTTCATCTTAACACATTAAAAAGGCTATTTCTTCGGGACTATGAAATTTTTTTTAAATCCCGGATAAATCTGTATTTGTATACGTATATGTATATCTATGTATATGTATATATATTGTATTTGTATTATAATAAATTTGTATCGCAAATTCTTTTTTTATGCAAACTTGAATTTTGTGCAATATATAACATTATAATCTAAAAATAAGTAAAATAGAGACTAAGAAACCTCGTTACTTAACACAAAATCTTTTGCATGTAATATAAAATTATTTGTTTCATGTATGACACAAGATCTACTCATTTCACATGAATAAACGTAATACATATATGATCCACATATACGTATATAATCACACTTGAGAAGAAATATTTTTTCGCACGTTGCCTTATTTCAAGCGCGCGAAAAAATTAGATACTGGAGAAAAAGCAGTTTTATTTTTAATCATAAACATGAGGTTCTTGTACTATTGATTGTTACTATCTGATTTGAAGAGAGAAGTCTTCGAAACGGGAGGTTTTCTTCGGTTTTTTTTTGGACGCTTCAGACCAGAAAGTAATCTGATATATATTCGATATTAAGAAAAATCAGATACTTCTTTCCTGAAGATGAAGTAGACTGAATTGTACGTGGAAGAAAGTGACAAAAGTGACTGATAGCAATCTTTAAATATGTTAAAAGAATTTGGGAAAGAATACCTCTCATTTGCCTTAATTCGAACGTTATTCTTTAGAACCATAAATTTAATGGTTTTCAAATGATTATGGATAAAATGTAATACATACAACAACACAATAACACAATAACACAAGGTATCTTTGTAAATGTAATATCGCAAATTCTATTTCATAAGATTTATGTATACCATATCAGTTAAACTGTACATAAAAATAATATTATTTGATATCAAGAATCGAGTATATAATTATTTTACTCGATATAATCGAGTAAAATAATAAAGAAACAATGTGAATTGTTGAAGAATGCATTAAAAATGTACATGAAGCGCAAATTATATAAACAAATAAAATATTTAATGCATAATTATAATCGTAATGCTATACAGGAATTATTTAGGTCATGCAATTGTATCGTCTAAAATATGATATTTTTATATATTAAAATCTATATTGCATTTTTATTATATACTAATTAAATATATTTTATGCATTGCATATATTACAATCAGTTTTACTGTCTCTTATGATATTCAAAAACATTTTTTATTGCTTAAAATATTTATTTTTATATCATTATTATGTATTATGTAATTATTACACATATTATGTAATTATTATACATATTAAGAATTATTATTAAGAATGTGGCGATATTTATTTTAAATTATTCGTTTCCATTAGCATACTTTTATCAGGAAATGAAATTGTCAGGCAAATGTCCAATGAAAATATCTTCGCAAATCTAAGTCTGAAAATGAATTATCTATAACATTAGAATGATGTCAAAATATGATTTTGTAAAATCGTTAGGCATTATTATCATGTATGTCATACTGAAATGTTGAGATACTGTCACATATCACGCATGTCAAATGTAATATATGTGCAAGAATTTATAAATATTTATTAGCACGTCACATGTAAATAAAAGTAGCGGTTCTCTATATTTCTGTATTTTGAATCAAAGAAACATGATAGGAAACACATACATCAAGAATAAAATATAAGATGTTGTCCAAGTATATTGCATCGTTCAGAAACACTCCTAGATACATATATACACATGTTAATTATTAGCGTGATATATTAATGTACATAATGTATTGTTTAAGAAAATGTGTAAAAAAAGATTAAGAAAAATATGTCATGTATATATATGTAGGTATTATATATCAATAACATAATTGAGCATAATTTATTAAGCGAGGTAAGTCTCATTATTGTTACAAAATTTATTACACGCGATTTATGTCAAATGCGCGCTTATTATATATTGAATTGTAGATATATACGCTTTATTTACGATATATATTTGAATTCATAAAAAAAGAGCGTTGTAAATAATAATTGTTTCTGCATGATAGAACATGTTTAAATATGTTGAAGTCATCATAAAATGGCCATATATTTACATCTCTGTTCTTTTAATTGAAAATTAGCAAAATGTGTTTGCGATTTCAAGTGATTTATGTATTGTATTACAATAAACCAGGCACATATGAGAATATGCCAGAAATTGAAGCTTTACAGCGACTATATAGCATTTATAATATATATATTATAATATAGTGATTATTTATTCTTGTAAATAAATTAATGTTGTTTTTGTAAAAGATTTGAGATAATTTCTCTTTTATCCATGTTTCTTCATAGACCAATAAATTATATAATAAATTATGTAATAAATCATACAATCAATTATGTAATAAATTATATAATAAATATATATAAATTATTTTATTATACTTTTCTAAAGAAATACGCCTTTATATCAATTATTCTGAATTTTTTATATAAACAGGAAATAAAAAATAGGATGGTTTTTTTAGATATTATCTGATATATTTTAATTGTACAAAAAGTCGTGAAGTTAAGAAATTTGTAATTGACGTTAGTATTTGACGTTAGTATCTAATCATCTTCAACTTTCTATATATGAAATAATCAACAATTCTCGTGACACGACCATCGTACATTTTTAATTTGTTTTTTGCAGTAAAAATGACATGTATTTATAATACGTATCTTTGTTTGATTCTGGATTCTCAATGCTGGATGAGTTAGATGAAATATGCAAACGCACGAAACTTAATGAGGAAGAGATCTTATTTATCTTATTTATCAGTCTACAAGTCGATCTGTTAAAATATTATTGTGAGATTATATCAATTATAGATCATAATCGACAAAACTTCTCAAACTAATTCTTTTAAATATATCAGATAAGAAGCTATTGTATACTAGATATTTTTTGTGCTTATAAATTTCATCCGGAATTCAAACCGAAGAAATATTTATATATTATTTTTCCTGCAAAAGAAAGTAAAAAAGGAAGCAAAAATATATGACACATGTGAAAATTATTATTTATTACCTATTTTCATTTTTATTTATTACTTACTTTCATTTCAAATAGAAAGAAAAGCGATTAGCACAAATTTGTAAATTACAAATTTCTTACTTTCATGACTGTTTTTATCATTACAATGTGCAAGATAATATTTAAAAATTCAGCTAATCTCACAAAAAGACAATTGTAACGTTATAAAATTTCTAAGTAGGAAAAATAAGATAAAGTAATTTGAATAAAAATGATTTGAAAGTTTAAATACGATTTTCTGTTTCATGGAATATTACTTCCGTATACAGAAATCTACTTAGCTTATTCATTGTGTTTTCAAACTTTAGATCAAGTTTATTACAAAATTAAGATGCCTTAAGTATTTGTAAAAATATCATTTGTGAATTCGAGAAAATGCTTATAAACATTTCTCTAGATAGAAAATTTGCACGAGTGTCATTACTCAATATCTGATATGTAATTTTGTAACATGTTTTGCATTTTAGCGAAATGATTTGTCAATTGTGTATTTTCATTAACAACACTCAATGAATTATTATGTTAATAAGGCAATTATTAGAATTATTAGCTAAGAAGAATTAACTAAGGAGAAAATGAAATACATCCATTCAACATCCAGCACATATAATTAAAAATATAATCTTAAATTACATACGGCATAATTTATGTTTATATTAAATGTAAACTAAATTAAATACAGATTTCTTTAAGATTGTAATTCTACAATAGATAAACAATTAAATTTTTCGAGAGAAAAGAAAAAACGGCAAGAAAACCATTTGTTAACTAAAAGCTTTTAACATAAGTTATTAGAAAATATTAATATCTTATTAATATCTTTTAGAAAAATTTGTTGTTTCACATAAACTTAAAATTATATTTGCTTTTAGAACAACCTGAGTATAATAATTTTGTGTAATATCAACAAAATATACAGAGTATGCAATCTAAATATGTGTTTATATATAATATAACAAATATAATGGTATCAAGACGCTTTTCAATAGAATTATAAAGTAAATCTTAATATAAGGTTCAAAAGTTCAAGATAATATGAAAGATGGCTATATATAGGAATAATTATTTTCGATTCAAAAACGATGTTGAGAATAATGTTTTATTAAATTAGGAACACTGGAATGAACATTACATTCCAGCAACAAAATAGGAGAGTTCTAATATATTTTTATACTAATATATATACTATATATTTATACTATATATTTTTCATACTAATCTTATTTTCAAAAATTGATACAATACAAATATAAGATAGACAAAAGTTATAAAATGATTTATATAATAAATATAACTACTACTACTATTAAACGTATATAGAATATAAAAATGCACTATATATATATATATATATATATATATATATATATATATATATATATGAAGATATAATATGCAAATCATTACTTATAGACAAATTGCAATATATTATAAGATGTCTCTAATAGAGAATATAATTGTTTTCGATTATTTGTTAAAGAAAATAAAAACATATATTCGAAATAAAATAATTTCTCTCGGAATTTTTGCATTGCTATATTTTAAATATCTAAACAACAAAAAGTAAGATTGAATACAACTCATAATTTATTAATAGTCATTTCCTCAAGTGAGTTTCCTTTAGAAGTAAATATTTTACTTTTACAGTAATATTAACAATCGATATATTTATGCCTTTACGGTTTCCTTGTTTAACAAACATGACACAATAGAAGAAGCCTGTTTTCTGGTCCGTACTTTTAACCAAAAACCTCCATCCGCTGTTATGAGAAGTGTTTTCTTATCCAATACGATCGGAACTTTTGTCTTAACATCCGGTTCGAGATCACAGCGAGACAGCATATAAAACAACATAATTTTTATTTCCATTAGGGCAAATCTGTTAGCTATGCAGATTCTAGGCCCGATACCGAATGGACTGTAGATCGAATTATCAACATCGCTATTAAGAAATCTGTCAGGATTAAATTTCTCAGGCTCCGGGAAGTATTTATTATCGCGATGCAGAGAATAACTCGGGAACCAAACATACTCTCCAGGCTTGATTGTAAA
>JAHMML010000043.1:668820-819601 GCA_020341155.1 Eciton burchellii | reverse complement strand
AAAGAAGACGAATGCTTGAGCGGTCATTTCGTCGATGTCAAAGCTAGGCCCATGATTCTTGTCTCTTGTCTCCATCATCAATTGAATCATATCTGGTCGAACGATTCCCTGCTCATCTCTGGTCTTTACAGTTTCCATCACGATATTTTTAAGAAAACATTCTATTTCTCCACCAAACGTTCTTAGTCCGASAAGTTTCGCARGCTGCCGTGCATGTCGGRCCATGAAAAACTTGAATGTCATTTTAAAATCAAAGTTTATACTCTTGTTAGCGATTATAAAGAATTCGTTGTTCGGTTGATTGAAAGAATCTACGTTGATGCCAAAAGCGCATGTGGCCACTACATCGGTGGCGTATCTTCTGATTAGACTTTTCATTTCGTATGTCTTACCAGATTTACCGCACTCCTTTGCAAGAAAATCGATGAAGTTCTCACTGCATTGACATATTAGGCCAAACATCATTCTCATTTTGCTAGATGTGAAACTAGGACTCAGAAGCTTACGCATCTCGCGCCAGTGATCGCCTCGTAATCCGAATAGGTTCCTCCCAGCAATTGTTTCGACATCTTCGTYCACAAAGTTCCGGTGATCGCAGAAGTTATCGAAATTTTTAATGGCGATAATATTAATCAGTTCTGGATCTCGTATTACATATACTGGTGTCATGAAGTCATAGAATCCAAAATACTTCGCATTCGRGAAGTGCTGATATATTCTGYGTAAATTATCTACAAAAGAYATACGTCGAAATAGGAATGGTGCCATATTGCCCAGGATTGGTACAGGTCGYAGATATGGAATCTTCCGTTGTTTAAAATGTGTCAGTTTTCTTAGAACAAAATAGTACACGCAGAAGCACACTGTGAGGATACTCAATAAGATAGTAGAGAGCTCCATGACTATTTTTGTTTGTTTGCACTTAAGGCTGTAGAATAATATTATCGTTTTATTAATTATTTTATCGTTTTATTAATTATTACCAGTTTGATATTAAAAATATTTTATTATTTTACTGTTGCATCTCACTAGTTCAATGATAATTATAGAATTAATGTTTAAAAACGATTTCTAATAAATATTAATGTTTGCCATTGTTTACTCTACCGATTTTTTTATTCTACTACGTCATTGCATCGCGTATGCGATCTTATATCTATTCTTAAATGCCCTTATCTTCAATTGAACTTTCAAGAATGACAGTCATCGTTATGAGTATATCATCTCAATATATATGTCCCATGTCTTATTCGTCTGATTGATGTGTTGTTATCATTTAGCTACATTTAGCTACAGTCAGTTATCAACTACCAACAACTATAAGTTATCAGGTATTAGAGTAAGCAATTGGGTGTGGCTTATTTTTTAATCGTAATCAGAGTAAGAGTAACAAACATGTACTGCAAAGTCAAAGTCAAACAAACATTTTGTTAGAAATAAAGAACCTAATAATTAATTACCTTATGTGATGTTACTACAAAAGACATTCATTTGTATCGTATTCTTCTATATATCTTTATCTAAAAACATGAAATTCCTGTTACTCGTTATTTCTCTATAATAATACAATGTTTAACGTGATATTTCGAAATGTATTATTGCGATATGAGTGGCACTTCAAGGATTCCATAAATAATTGTATTATTTTATATAAATATGAGATATGTATTAATACGTATGAATTGTTTTACACAAAACTTTATAAGAATCTGTTTTTATTATTTCACAGTGATTAAGACATCGTCTCGAAATCTTGTATCGATCAGAAATTAACAGAGTATCAGTAAAATACTTTTAGTAATCTTCATATTGTTTAATCTGCCAAGGTAAGATTTAGTTTAGTTTATATTTAGTTTATATTTAGTTTATATCTTTCCTAGTTGCAATTCTCTTTTGCTATGTTTTTAAGTTGAATTTTGTGAACGCATTTTGTCAAAAGATTGGGTACATAATTAAACATATTAAAGTCATCATAAAATGATCATATGTTTATATCTCTGCTCTGTTAATTAAAAATTAGTAAAATGATTTTGCGGCTTCAAGCAGTTTATGTACTATACTATCAACAAACCAGACAAATAAGAAATTGAAACCTTACTGCGTCTATGTAACATTTATAATACATGTATTATACCTGACAATACGTTATTTATTAATGTAAATAAATTAACGTTGTTTTTATAAAAGATTTGAGAACGATTTTTCCTTTAACTATGTCTCTTGGTCGATCGCTTTAAGTAAAATATTATTTTATTATTACTTTCCTTTTACTATTATCATTTTACTATTACTTTTATTATTACTTTCCTAACGAAATATATTGATACTTCTATACTAATTATTCCTAATCTTCTATATAAAACCAGAAATCAGAATGCGATAACTTTTTTAGATATTATCTGACGTATTCTAATTGTAAAAAAGTTGTGAAATTAAGAAATTTATAGTAAATGAATATTGTAGTAACTTTATGCTAATCGCTTTTAACTTTCTGTATATGAATTGTTTAGCAATTCTCATAATACGTATTTCGCATCTTTTTTTTTTGCAGTAAAAATAATATATACGTCTGATTCTGAATAGTTCAGTATAGTTCAATGAGATACATAAGTGTCAGAAATATAGATCTCATAAATAAGAGCCTCTTATTTAGCCACTTAAGTCAATTATTCAAATAAATGTTACGAAATCGTATCGATCATTGGTCAAGGTTGACAATACTCTCTACAGAAACTAATTGACTTAAATAATAAATAAAATAAAAGGCACTTTTATTAAAGATTTCTTACTTACTACTTACGTTCAGAACTCGTAGTCAACTTGGGAAAATATTTATATATTATTTCTTCTGCAAAAGAAAGTAAGAAAAGAAGCAGAAAATATGTGACACTCGAAAATTACTAATTTTCATTTCATATAGAAGAGTTCATAAAAGCGATTAGCATAAAGCTACAATAAATAAAAAATTAAAAATTTATAAATAAATTAAAAATTTCTTAATCTCACAACTCTTTTTACTATTAGAGTATGCAAGACAATAGTTTAAAAAATCATTGTATTTTTCATTCAATCTTATAAAAAGACAATTTTAACATTGTAAAACTTTTAAGCAGAAAAAACGAGATGAAACATAATTATTGTAAATTTAATCGTGATTTTCTGTTTTACAGAATTTTATTTCTGCAAAGAGAAATTTATTTAGCTTATTCATTATGTTCGTATGCGTAAATTTTAGATTTAATAAAAATAAAATTGAAGTATCTTAAAGCAGAGTACATATTTGTAAAGATATAATTTATAAATTGGAAAAAAGTTTATAAACTTTCTCTGGATGTGAAATTTTCTCATAAATATAACTACGCAAATATCTGATGTTGTAATATGTTTGTAACATATTTCCGCGGAATAATTTGTTGAATATATACCTTTTTTTCAATATTGTAAACATTTCGCATTATTGCTATATTGATAATCATATATCGATTATCGAGTCAAATAGAATAGTTCTCTCTCTCTCTCTCTCTCTCTCTCTCTCTCTCTCTCTTTCTCTAAGCCATATTAAATTAAATACAAGGTTTAAATATAAATCATCATCATACTTTCTTCAATATTTTATAGAAATTTGAATTTGTTTATCTATAATCCCAAAAGTCTTTCCATTTTTTTCTTTAAACAATATGTTGGATAAAAAATAAATATTGTATAAAAATTTTTATAAAATGTACGACTTGTAAACAAATTATTTTATAAGTTTTAATTAATTCGGAATATTTTAATATTTCTTCTCGACGAAAATCTTCGCGAAATTTTTCAATGAGACGGTGAGAGTATTCAATCAGAACTTCACTTTCAGCGCAATGGAAATCAATACGCTCCTTTAGTTAGACATCGGAATATTACCGAAAATCAATCATTCTTCTCGGATGCGTATATATATGAATACACGTGGCAAGAAAGATTTCGAATAGTACTGATTTTTCGCGAGTCATCAAGGGAATGTTTATCTACTACATTGATTATCGCTTACTTTGGTTTTGCCAGAACCAGTCGGACCCACCAACATTAATCCGGTACGTACCAACGTAGTCTCGTATAATTGAATAACTTTGTACACGAAGTCTGTAATCAAAATTATTCCCTTCAATAGAATCCACGGAGTACGATAAAACGGAGAATAAATCGCGGAAACTCAACCTCGATTCTATTCGTCTCGTAATCTTTAGTGATCCCAAATTGGATATCTTAGTGTGAAAACACATTCCGCATGCTGCGATATTTATTTGCACGCATCACGATATTACGGAGACATATTGTTTTTTGCGCGAAAAGAAATGCAATTCGCAAGGTTTCAAAGAAGCAGTAAGGAAAGAATAAATTGTTATCTTTTAATAGAGAAATTCATTATCCTCCATTATGAATTCATGTACTATAATACATGTAATTATGTATTATAATATTCTAAATGAAAAAAAGTAACATAATAAGATATTGAAAAATATAAAAATTAAACGATATTATGCTTTATACTTCATACATGCATTGACGATATTAAGATGTAAACAGTAATTATAGATAATTTTATGAAAGTTTATTTTATGAAAGTTGAAACTTCGTTTATAGCATATTTAATGCAATTTCGAAATTCGTGCACTTTTGTGTATATAAATCATTAATTCATTTAAAACCGACAATGATAATTTGTGATTTAAAATCTGCTTGTAAGTGAATCAACCAGAAGCAAATAAAATCAAAAACTTATTATGCAAATCTTTTCATAAATTTATCAATCTCATCAAAAAAGCTATGCACATAATTATAAAAGAAATATTTGTCTGCTCGTATTATTCTCTAATTTGGAAATTAGCTTTCTGTTATAATGTTCCCGAGGCTCCCGAATCCCTCATTAGTCACTTACTATGCTGTTATTCACAATGGAAACCATATTATTCGGAATATTTTCCACAGACGTAATCAATATTATGAATTTCATTAAATAGATAGATCTATCGTTATTTACACAATACATAAATATATTTCTCTTTATGAAAAGACATAAAACAGAATGCATGCAACAATTATGAATAAAATGAAATTCAATGCAAAAATTTTTGAAATTGAAATGCATTACAAAAATAGATTTGTATCGATAATTTAAAAAATTATGTCAAGTTATATTGAATTATAATATTATATTAAATGTGATAATGATGGATTAATGTCATTATCAATTATTGATATTAGTATTTAGCGTATAAAAAATTTTCATAGAAGGAAAGCATAAGAAAATGAAGAAAGAAAAGAAAGCAAGCGAGATAGCCTTTATCAATTCAATCAATTATTTATTATACATGCTAATAGAAAGTTTTTTTAGACGCGACTTTAATGGCACTTATTCAAGAGCACGAACATTGAAAGCTGAGTTATTTCGTTCATCTAATAATAAACCTTTTTTATTGAACGAGAAACATTTAATCAAATCTATTTAGAATAATCAGAATAATCATATCTAGAATAATCAGTTTTATTATGTATTTATCGCGTTAATTAATTCCTAAAAAAACACTAATCGCGGTAATAATTATGAGGTATAAAAAGTTTGAGATTGTGCGTTCATTCCACGCGCAATTATATTCATTATATCCGAGATATAATCAGCAATAAAAAAGGTATTCATATATAAAAAAAAAATATTCATGTCGACAAAAACAGAGCATAAAAACACGAAACTGATGTACATATATTACAAAGCAAAGACGAGATTTCTTCTTTTGTATGCACAAATTATTTACTTTTTATAAGAGATATGTATTTTTTCCGATAAATTGCTTGTGATGTTTCCTTCGCTCTATCAAAACGTTCAAAATATTCACAGAGCAATTTTATTTGTATGTAAATATCTCGATATGGCAGAACACACGCTCGAATGTAAGCACGAAAATAAGGGGTGCAGATTATATACATAAAAGACTGAACTCACCGTCGACCTCTTCTAGACCCATCTCTTTGATGGAGTCCCGGATACCCATTTCTAGAATTCCATAATCTATTGGTTTCTCAATAAGTCCTGGGAAAAGGTCTGACACGATACCTGAAATTAAAAAAAAGGAACATTGAGTGGCTTGATACTTAAATCAAAATATATATGTATCTTATGAGCAGATGTGGTGAAGAAGATCTTTATAAAAATAATGCTACGTAATCTTTGCCTTCTTATGCATGTATTATGAATATAAATCCGAAAATGCGATTTTGCGATATATAAGCGTAAGAGTTGAAAAATTAGAGTGAAAATATCTTGATTAAGAAGAATTATATAATCGAATGATAAACGAATTCTTTTCGATGATTTTATTACTAATTTCATTATTTAGAGAACGAGTTTCCTCTCGACGTGGAATTAAGAGGAACTTACCGTTAAACAGTTTTAAGTCGTCTTTCAAGAATTTTGGAACATTTACATTTCTTAGAGCAGAGAGACAGATCTGGTCCTCATCGAAGTCCTCTTGTTCTCTTTTCAAATTGCCAGCAGCCGCAATAACGGTTTTTACCGCGCGCATACCAAAGTCGTAATGATCCTACCGTTACATTCGTTACATAAAGTTAATCGAAATGATAAACATGATTTACCGGTCATACAATTATTAATTCGTTATATCTCTATTTCAACTCTCTTACAATTCAAGGATTTTAATATTTAGCTCGATGAATCGATCCGATAGAACAGCTTTTCTCCATTATCGCAATACAAAAAAGACAATATTAATCTATATCGTTTATCGTAATATACATTCCCAAGAGGAAACTTTTTTAGAGAGGAAAAGAAGAGAGAAAGAGAGAAAAGAAAAAAAGAAGAAAGGCGAAGGCAGAGAAAAAAAATACTTGTGTGCTTAGTTGTTCCGAACAGAGTTTGAAAGTCGTCGTGATTTTTCTGGAAAGGCTGTTTGCGTTCACAAAGCCATACGAGAACAATGATATCTCAGCAATAAGAGCGTAATTCGGCACCATCATAGCTACTGGTCGAAAAAGTGCTTTCAAGTTATCGGGTAACTCTGTTCGACCGGCGTAACCAGGATTCATGGTGATGAATACTGCGCAGGACGGCATCAAGGTAAGCTCGGTTCCCTCGAAAAGGAATCTATGCGTTTTATGTGTAATCAATCAATTGTAAATTGCGACAGTAGAAAATAGGTGACATATTCTTCAAAATTAATAATTAATATTTTTTAAGTGAATCTATTACTTGATTATGATTTTTATTAAACGAAACGCATCATTACAAAATCTTATATGTATAATTCTTCTAGCTATTTTATATTATATTTTATATTAAATACTATTATATAAAAAAATAATAAGAGAAAGAGAAAAGAAGGAAAAGAAGAGGGGAAGAGAGAGAGAGAGAGAGAGAGAGACATATTTACACAAGATCGCCAATTATTGAGGTACGGTAGTGCAGACAACATACTATTTTAATGAACAAAGAAATGTTGTCTTTAGACAAGAATTATGTATATTTACGTACTTAAGAAAAAAAAGAATAAATTTTGAAGAAATAGATAAATTACCAAATTAAATCGCTTTGCCATCACCGTCTGGATTTTTAAAAAATTGCATTGAATCAAACTTGTATTTACAGACCATAGTTTACTTACACAATCGCTCGCATCTGTTGAGCCTGTTGAATGGTCGCGATTTGCTGTGCTACAACGGACAGGACCTCGACATCGATTCGATTGAATTCGTCGAAACATGCCCAGGCACCAGAACTACAGATATTGGAAATTAATGACGCGCATTGAATCCATTGGTCCGATAATACCAATACTACGATTCATGTTAAACGAAGAAAGAGGAATGAATGATTAGAAGATATCAGACACTTCTTCATTTACCTGGCCAGACCTTTGAAGAATTTGCCCATAGCGCGGAAATCCAGCTGGTCAGAACAGTTGAAAACTACGCATTGAATCGCGAAGGCCTTCGCGAGATCCTTTGTGGTCTCTGTCTTACCAGTACCTGCCGGACCGGCTGGTGCACCACCAAATTTCAAATGTAATGCACCAGTAAGCGTAAGGTAACAGCGATCAGTCAGTGGTGTAATTACCAGTCTTCCAGTGTTACCTAAATATTCGTATCTATGGGATTATAGAAAAATATTTATATAAACACACGATATAACATATTATATACAGATAACATATGATGTATGATGCTTCAATAAAATTTTAATTTAGCAATAAAACATTTTAATTAAATTTTAATTTAGAAATTAAAACTGTTTAAAGAAGATGCTATGCTTCATGAAAATCAAAACCACAAGTCAAGAACAAACGAACACGAGTTACTTGAGAGTGAAATTTAGAGAAATTGAGTGAAATTTAGTTTAAATTTTCATTTCTTAAATCTTTTAATATTAATGCTTGTCAGAAGTTTATCAGAAGTTTTTCTTTTATCTTGATAATCTTATTATTTACGTAAAGTTGCATATAATTCATATACATGATACATAATTTATCATGCATGTAGAACGTGTATAACGTGTATAAAAAAGAGAAAGGACTAATATAATAACGTCGATAAGAACGACAATACATATAATAATAATATTTATACAATAAACAGTTTCTCAAGTATGCGGTGAACTTACTCATACGAAAATTCGGCGTTCACTGCACGAATCTTCATATTTTCATCTATCCAGTAATATCGTAATTTACTGATCCATTCGAAAACATGAATATTGGTTACCGACTTCTCTATCAATTCATGCAATACATCTCTAGCGTGCACTTCGATCGTGATCACAGCCTGCAGCATTAACCTTTGGCTTTCAGTTTGCGGACCGCGTATTAATTCTCGCAACCCATCGAGCTGCAAAATATCATATTAGTAATATCATACATGCACGGTTTTCTACAGCCTGCAAATTACTTTCTATTTATATATTCTATTTATCTACATAATAATCATTCTCATTTTGAAAATATGAAAATAAATGGGAATAAGAAATCTTGGTGCTTGCATATTCCAGAGAATCGTTCAATTTAATGCATAAGTATTATGCGGAATATGATCGGCTTTATTACATTATGCAAATCTCGAAAGTCAAGAAAGCGAGATTTATACTGAACGCCTTTATTACACGGATTATTGCAATAATATGCAATAAATATTTAATTCGAGAGGCACTGCTAATGAATTTTACAAGTGGAAAAGTATAATAGCATGAGAAAGTAAAATTGTGAAATAGATATACTATTTTAATATGTATTGCCGATGATTTTGGAAATTTTAGGATTATATTAGTTTAGAAAGTTATATTTTTAACAAGTTTTACATTAAATAAAAATACAAATTTCTTAACAAACTTCTTAACATTCCTTTTTCATATATACATATATTAAATTTTACTCATTTTATTTTCGCATTCTGCCTCTCTTTCTCTCTCTCCCTCTCTCTCTCTCTCTCTCTCTCTCTCTCTCTCTCTCTCTCTCTCTCTCTCTCTCTGGCTCTCTCTCTCTGGCTCTCAATTTTTTTATAAATATAAATTTTTATCATCTAACATGCAATATATTAAAATTGCATTTAATAAATCATATATTTAATAATAAAAACAGGCAATAACCGATAACTTGCTGCCTAAGAGGAAAGAGGAAAGAATGCTTTGTAATAATTTTACACATGATTTATAAAGTGTACAGATGCATACATAGGTCTTTATAATATTGTATACAATGATATACTCTCTTCCTTTCTCTTTCTCTACAAGAATGTTTATTTCTCTTATAAGACAACGACATTTGAGTATTACGTACTTGCTGCAACAACAATTTGTAATAATCAGGGAGAGTGTCGTTCCTGATGCCCTCCTCCACATGAGCAGTCCAATATGTCTGTCCACCGCAGAGGACCACTTGACCTGGCCACATATATACCCATTGGTCACGCGGTATTTGTTCCACCACATCAAGAGCCTGCTTGATGATCATTCGCAGAGTGTTGCGCATCGCTTTCTCGACTAGTACCAGCCAATCCTCAACATTTCCCTTGGGGTAGATTGATGGCTGCAATACGACTTCCTCGTACTCGGCGGAATACATCTTGGTTATCCTGAGATCTGTCTCGAATTTCAGTTCGCGTATGTTCTCGAAACATTTCTTCAAGTGCGGCTGCACCGCCTGGACTTCCTTGGATTGAATAATGATTTCTAGCAGTTCGTCGTCACTCAGAAAAAAGAAGCGAGGGAAGACCATCCGCTTTGTCTCCAGATAATCCGACAAGCCCTTCTCGACGACATCCAGAAACACCAAACACTCTTTCAAGCTCTCCAACAGTATCTTGTCCGGACACGTTATGATTAACTGTATCGCGTAAAATGAAGTTAATTAACTACGAGAGGCAATCAATGTAATCAGTCCGACGATATATAATGCTCTACAGAAGAATCAATCACGGTTGCTTACTCATTTCAAAATGTTCTTAATCGATTTAATCTCTTTAATTTCTTGTCTGTTCGTAATTTAATTTAAGATCGCGGATTTGTTTGAAACAGCGTTACTAGCGTTACGAATATTTATAAACAGTATTCAATGACATGTTATTTAGAATATTAATGTTCGATTAGAGATTACAGGGATGTATGTGTAAAGTGCAATGAGAAAACGATTAAATGCTTTGCATACATATGGGTTGTCGTGTGCGTTCTTCATGATTCGCCTCCAGTTGCGCTCCATTGTATTAAATTTCCGCGTTTCCACAGGTAACTGCCGGTTAATATCTTCAGAGGAAAATATCGGCTCCAGATACATCCACTCTCTGTGCATGGTCATTAAATTAATACTCAAGATATTCAAGTGCACGGATAAAACTCAAGATGATGATCGTTACTTTTGCACTTCAATCCATATTGTAATAACATCCCGAATTAATTTCAATTTGATTTCCCATTCTGTAATATCAGCTTCGAAAGCAGCTTTATAAGGACTAAAACTAATTTGTTGGACGTTAAGTATATCATCATCTAAGAGACTCAGAGTCTCGTCGGAGACCTTCATTATATATGTACCTGTAAGTCCAATGATAAACATGATATATTATTTAACATTGCACATGATATATTGTAACATGGAATTTGTAAGAAATAAATTAATATTCAAGGAAAATATTACATCTAACATGGTGTATAATTATTTCTGATTTACGGAAAACCGTAATTTACGGATAATAATAAGTAAGACATGGATATATGTTCAATATATTGAATGTTTCGTGTATCAGAATATAATGTGCTCTCTGACCCTCATAGGTTCAAGAAACTCAAGTCTGAAACGGGAGACAAAGAGGATATCAAGTTTGATATCCTCGGTGTCAATTTGTTGACACTTTATATCAAAGCACACATGAGAGAAAATATTTTACCCGTATTTTTATATTTTTTACCCGTAGTTTTATAAGGAATAATATCCATCGTAACGGTTTTCCAGTGTGATATTATTTTTTCCAGCACACTCTCGATTGAATATTCTTTCGCCGCAGCCTCCGCGATGGTCTTTATCTCTTCCTCGAAGTTCATTATACCGAGAATTATTAAATTTTTAAACGTTAACGTTGGTGTAAGCGCTATCTGTATGCCGGTTTTCACGGAAAGTTCCTCAAAGTGTCGGTCTTTCATTCCTGGATCTCGAAGAGCTTGTATCATGCTGATGTAGGGTTTGAATGCTTCGATCTGATTCCTTGTGGTGATCGCTATCTCAGCAATATCTACGCTCCACGAAAAATATATTAATCATTTTTACCTATTTTTTGTTTTCGTTAATATTTCTCGTCAATTGCAAGTGTCTATATATAATGCGCTCCACGATAGAGAAAATTTTAGGCGAACTGTATTAAGCGAAGCAAACTCACTTGGATTCTCTTGGAAGACTTTTATGCAATGTGACATATTCTTGTGCATCTTGTTCACTATATTTTCGATCTCGCTTGCGTCGACAGTTACCAGCGGATTGTCTAACCAGATATCCTGATATTTCAACCAATCTGCATTTGAAAACATAAAAATGAAAATTGTTTTGCTCGAAACTTGTTGTGAATAACATTTAATTTAATTATGATGCACATTAAGCAAGAAGAAGAAGAGTCTTCTTCCTTAGAAAGATTCTTTTAGAAATTCTGTAAATTTCGTGAGTTCTGCGCAATGTGCATATTTTGCTTTCTCTCTCATTGGCGTTATTATTACCGGATGCAGTGACCCACAGGGTTTCGTACGGTTCGAATTCCTTTATCATCATATTTAGTCGTTCAAACGGCACTACATCCATGCCGAATAACCTTTGTCGTTCATTCAGCAGCAAACCGAAGTCCTGGTTTTCCTTTATCATTTTCCAAATCCTCTTTACCTCTATTGCTATCTCGTGCACTTTATTGATGTCCGTCTGCAGTGCTACGTTTGTAATGTTTCCCACGAGCGTGTCAATCTTTTCCGACAGCATAAATTCGTCTTGCAGTTGTATTTTGTAGAATTTATCGTACTCAACAGCGAAGCGTTCCTTACTTTCTTCTATCTGTCAAGTATATAACTATATAAGTATAACGATAAAAACACGCGTGATATGATAACACGCATTATATCGAGAATGAAGAAGAGATATAAAGAACACAAAAGTACGAAACGTGAATTTGACTGTAGAATCAACCTTGATAACCTAATTTACGCTTTATTTACATGGATATGCGCTGATATATAAGATTCATGCGAAAAACAATATTTCCTTACATATAATCGCACGTAATAAGGAAAACAAATAGTCCGCCATTTGGCATCGAAGTCCTCATCGGACAAATTCCACCAGAAATGATCCAAGATATCGAATTCAAAATTTAGCTTCTGCATGAGCTCGTCCAAAGATTCTACCGTTAATGGTATTGTCTCAATCCATTCCTCTTCCTCGAATAGATGTTCGATGTCGCGCAGTGGTGCCTCCAGTCTCTCTTTGATCTCTATATAGTCAGTCAGGATCACGTCAATCTGCTCCCTCAGAGTCTTTTCCAACATAGTGAGCAATTGTGTGCAACAATTCTCTCGTTTCTGTATCAGAAATTTTCTCAGAGGCTGAACATTCACACGGAACGGCCCTATGATAATCTCCTTTGGTAGCGTAGCCTCAAGCTCCTCTTTCATCTGGTAGTGCAACGATATTTCGTCTTTGACTTCCAGCGCGGTGCGATTTGCGCTTTTAATATCCCTGGGAAAAGATAATGACTGAAAAAGTAATCTTTACGATTAAAATAATAGAGCGCGTGAATGTTTTATTTAAAAAAACTAAAAATATCGCGATTATTTTCTTCATCTCGTACGCGTACAAGTAATTAAGATTGCTAGATTAAGAGTAGTAATTACAAGTAACATCGAACTAAATCGCATGTATATTGCAATCTTTTCCTTGCACTTCAATGCTACTTAGAGCATAGTGATATGAATATTAATCGTTCATTATTACGATTTAATCGACACAACAAGCAAACTAATCTTAAAAGTTAAGATACTGAAGAAATACAGAAGTACAATATAATATAATCGATATTTCATTTTTTATCGACCTTCATTCATCGACCCTCTGTTCAGAGAATCGATTAAGTTGCTCTGACATTGTCTAAAGTGATTTAGACTCACTCCACATATTTCTCGATGTTCAATTTATAAATTCCTAAATATTGCTGGTATTCGCTTGCATATGCCTGCAGGGGTATCTGGGATTTTTGATAAGCGATCCTCAAGCGATCTCGAACTTCACAAACCTGTTTCTCCAATAAGCCGACTGAGCTCAAGAACAAATCTTTAGGGAATTTCAGGAAGGGTAACAAGAAAGGGTGAATTTGAGGAATTTGATGACATTGAATCAAAGCGTCATCCAATAACTTGATGATAAGCTCCTAAGATCAATAAAAATTGATTTATTTGAACGTTTATCTGTTAAATAGGCGTTCGCAGTAAAACTAATTTATCGCGTCATTTCATCAGTTCTAACATTCGTGTATTGCTTTTCATTGTAATTAGAAGAATTTGTTAAATGGATTCATAGATTAGCAGATGTTGAAGATAAGGAACTGCCTATACCTCAAACAATTGGAGATCCGTTGAATAGTAAGCACATGTATCATTCATCATGATCTCGATGTTGAAGAGAGGACTTACTGGAGAAATAAATTGTGTATTCACAAGATCATTTCCCCATACAAAATCCTCAGCCACGCTCAGTATAGAAAGCGCAGGGGATTCTACTGTTTCTAGGTACAAAGCAATTGAGTTTTGCACAAGATTTCGAAGTGCATTCTGTAGTAAGAAATAAAATAACATAATCAGAACTCTCAAATTTCGAATCCTTGTTGATTCGGTAGATTTATTAGTTGAATAAATTTATATTTAATAAATCCTAGATCGCAAATGAATTATATTCGATATATAATCAATCATTTAGATAATCATGCATTATATGATATTATTTGATATTATTTAAACATTGATGTAAAATATATAAATCTAAATTTTTGTTTTATCTCGGACGTTTTCATTTCGCGAAATATTTATTCCCAATTGATTTTTAAGTGCAACACGTAAATGGCTATAATTAAAAGAATTTTTTATTATCTTCCTCGAATACAGCCGCGATTATAATTGTGATCAGAGTAAAAATTTCGGATAACTGTCAAGCATATATTTTATTACTGCGCATATTGTAATAATTAAGCTGACGTTATAAAGTGCAACTGAATGTTCAAACATACTTGCATTTGATATACAATAAGATCCATAAATCTTTTCAACTTCATTACGTCGTATATGTCGTGGTTCTTCTGCCCAAAATCGAACCATCCTTTGCCAATGTCCCTTAAGCGCAGCCTAACCGACTGTATAATTCTTTCCAACCATAATGTCTTCAGATGCTTTATTATCGTACTAGTTTCGTGCTCTTCTAGTATTTCGAACTCCGACAAGGACATGGATTTACCGTAATTCGAGACGAAAAGGTTCATATCCGATACAGATAGACATTCAACGACTACGCATTGTATTGCTTCACATACCTCCGGTAAAACATACAAAATCATCCAATGGAAGAAACGCTTCATTTCCTGCAATGCTCCGTGATTATAAAATTAATACACGCACAAGAATATGGATAAGCATCCTTTGCAAGTACCGAGAAGCATTCCGTTTCGATGTAAACCTTCTCAGTTTCCGATACTTTAAGCGGTTCATAGATGTCAAGTATTTCCCCGCATGTAATGAAATTAAACATTTCCGATTGTGTTCTTATGACAAATCTGCACATCAGATCGCACATGACGCGGCTATATTCCAAAATGATTTCATCTATTAACTAAAAACATTACGTTGATCGATTACGATAATCGAGTGAATAATGGACAGCAAACGATCATGAATACTCACAGCAGAGAGATATTCGGGTTTATATTTTTTGAGATTATACTGAGTGGTTTGTAAGATCATAGCTGTCTGCTGCGTTTCATCGAATATCGGCATGCCTTCTAGCAGCATGCAATCCAAATAAAGATTGTATCTGCGCGTAATTTAAACATAGTTCAAAAATCATGGGATGGGGAAGGAGTCGTCGAAATTCCATTATAAATAACTTGTCCAACAACTCTGGGATTCTCACAAAAATTAAACGCTAGTTAAGTTTGAATTGCTCTCGTAGCTTAACGAGCTCGCCCTTGCTCCAGGCTCAAGAATAAATAATATTTCGCATTGACCTTCTTGAGTTAGATAATATCGTTTAAATGTTTAGATTAACCTAATGACAGTCTCGGTTATCCGTCTTTGTTTGATAGCGGCGGCCACTCTCTTGGCAAATATCTTCGGATCCTCCGCAAAAAATCGAATGTAGATTCTAGGCAAATGGAATTCTCGCTTTAGACCGTCCAGAGTGAAAACGTTCCAAAGTTTCTTCTCGTAGTCGTAATCCGTAACAGCGGCATAAAACCAATCAAAACAATGACTCAGAGCTTCTTTATTGCGAACTGATAAGTCGTACATGTCCTTTTTAACAAATATTCTAGCTGGTAGGGGATATCGGATACCATCGATCACACCGAGATTTATCCAATCATCCGTTGTTCTGGAAATCACGGAAATAAAATTTTAACTGCTATCAATATCGCATTTCAATCGCGCAATCGCGGAGACGGAATGATACGTTTGACGTTTTATTTATAACGAATTATCTCATCGCAATTGGTCCAAGACCGCAGCTTTGAGAAATGAAGTAGAATGTGTAATCCAATTGCAAAAACATGTCTCGCGAAATACCAATATTTTGATTTTCATGTAAGACTGTGACGCATAGAGATGAATTATGTTAAACGTGTCTTCATTTTTATATTTTGAATTTTTACTACGAATTTTCAATTTTTATTTCATTATTGAAAATTCAGATTTATTTATTAAATGAATTTGAATTATGTAAGAATCTTCTTTCTGAATAGAGACTTCTTTAAAACGGAAGCTTCACTTGTGAATCAGTATACTGATATTCAATTAACAATTTGATCTAATATTCCCATGTTTCTTATCGTATACTTAAGTTTCCTTCCAAAACTATACTTTCATTGCTTTTGAAATTGACCGAGAACGCGAAACTGCTCTGATTCTGTTTTACTATTACATATTTCATATAATATAAAGTTTCTGTAGTAGAACTAAAATACATATCTAATAAGTCCTCTTACTTTCATATGAAAAAGAAAGAGAGAGACTTCTTTCGTAAATTATCATCCCGAATTCAATAATTCCAAATAATAATTTATTAATAATTACCATGATCATTTCGATATAATAATCCAATTAAATCGCCTATTAATAACGTTCATTCTAAATAGCATGATATGTGAACATTTACGTATAATGCTCTTTAATTTTTATAATATCTATTAAATTAAATCTATACATATATACATAAAAAATGCATTAAGAAACTAAAGACTATACTGTATTTTATATTAAAAGCTCGGTAGCTTAATTTTCTCTTTAACTTAATTAACTTTCATCAAATACACACTTTTACATTCGCTTTCTGTTAACTAACAAAATTTTAATTACGTCAATCTTCCAATTTCTTTTCGTCTCTATTATTGTCTTACTGTTTAAATATCTAATTTATATGGATAAGCTCTACAGATCTGATAAATATCACCTAAATAGGTGATAAATAATGTTCCTTCCAAGCAGCAAACCCGATTATCACTTAATGCCATATTTCACACCTGCAATCGTATTCCTCATCGTCAAATATCTCCAACGGCAGATAATTCGCCGACGTGTAGAAATTATGTTTATCTTCGCTGGAAAGTAATGGATAGATACTCTCAGGCGGCAGCAGATCGTACGGCTTGATGCATTCTGCTTCTAAAGCATCCTCTATCTTTAAACTTACATACGCTCTCCGTCTTCTCTCCATTTCAACTTTACGCGGCAGTTGTTTCAGATCGACATCGTACCTCATCTGCACTTTCGGCAGAAACGTTTCCGGTGGAAAGGCCTTCATTAAGAGAAACACAAATCCATGAAAATTGATTGAACGCAATGCTGTGATCCGATGCTATCTAGAGCAATCTATCTATCTAATCTATCCATAAGAAATACTGATCGTAGCGTTTACGTGACACCGTAAGTGTAATAATAAAATTAATGACGATGACGCACATTGATAATGAAAAAAAATACATTCTAAAGTTCATAATCCATCCCGCGTTATCAAGCATTTCGGAATATCGCGTAGTGATACAACGCTAGATTAAATCGGCAGACGGAACAACAAAACGAATCAAATCATTCAAATATGTTACACACACATGCACATATTAATTTCGCATACATACGACAGACTTGTCATCGGGAAACGTTATCCATCGTTTCGCTGAACCGAGAATAATCGGTACTCTATCTATCTCTATGTCTTTCACAATTGGACTGTGCACTTCCGTGAGAACTTGCGATACGAGATTGGACCTCTTTGAGATAACGGACATAGGGACCATTTTCTTGGTACCTGTGAGAGAAATCGAGCCATTTGCCGTGATCGACGACACGATGAAACAATCGTGCCCGAAACGATTTCCATTGAAAGCACAAACGAGATAATTGTGGAAGATGATACCTATGATGAGTTCAGAATAATAACCGTGTTTCCGTGGACGGGAACCTCGCATATTTACAATATTCATTACAGGATATTTACAGCGAATGCAAAATTAAGACAGACTTAAATACACTTGCTATCGCTCGTTTATGTAATGTTTATACAAGCGAACTTTATAATCTAACCAATATTATCGCACGCGCGTATGCACATCAGAGAGATTCTGCTGATTTACGAATGTGAAATTCGTTATTGATGAAACTCGCGATATATTTCCGCGATTGCGTTTTGTCCAGATTCATTTCTAGAGGATATCAAAGGAGCGGAAGAGTAGCAAACGCCAAACGCTCTTGCGAATTATTCGAACTGCTCGAATATCTCTGTGAAGGGAACGATGAATCATGAAATTAAACTTTTCAATCATATATTATTATATATTATCGATATATTATCATTTATGAAGAAAGGTATAGATATGATATAAGGATATAGATATAAGTGTAAATACATATTTTGATACATAAACGTATCAAAGAATTACAGATTATTGATCGAAGCCATTTAGAGATCAATTGATACGGTCAAGGAAACAATGATGACGCAAAACATCGCATCTGAAACCTTTGCGCGTAATGTTAACGATTCTGATATATCAATTTGACATATCAATTTGCAAGTATCTCGCTTCTGCGAAGCATAACAATTTTATAATAACGCATTTCCATAATAACGCAATATTCCATAATAACGCATTTCATATTAAAGTAAGAAACACTAGCGATACTCGCGGTCAGCACAAAAGCTACCATTGTATCGAGAAATATTCTCCGAAACAAAAAAATAATTAATGTCCGATATCTCACTGCGATGAAGACAAGAGATCTATGAAAGCCAGATCGGATATTATAAAGACAAACATCATCGAGAGTATTTCATCGCTTGAAAATTGACCTTCGACGTAGGGGATTCCATTATGAATCCCATGAAGATTGCAGTTAATTCTATTTCGTCCTAAATTCTATCATGAAATTCAACGGCCAACAATGATCAAAGAAAAACTCGATGTCGTGAACATGTTGGCCGATATTAGCTTTTATCAAAAACATCGAAACGAAGCCAATAAATGGTTAATATTTATGTTATTCCACATGTCGGATACGCAGGTCGAAGGCTCTCGATGTTCCGAGTATTTGTTACACGATATGGAAATAATATAATATCGTAGCGCAATTCTTTCAACGTAAATCGAAACATGGAATGAATTGTAATATAAAATTGTAATAGAATTGTAATATAAACGCACATGAAACTCCTTGATACTTGCTTCGATTAAGGAATTCAGGCTCTTAAAGACCTATACTCTGAATTTTGACATGACTTTTACTTCGAAAGTAAAATTCATATTCATGAATAAAATATCTTCCCTATCATTGCTTGAAAGAATCATATTTTACAAAAAAGATTGCTGGTCTCATTTCGACATTATGCATCCCTCAATTATATTGCGATTATTTGCTGTGAATAACATCGGGTCATTCGTGTTATATCTTCCGTCATATCATTTAGTTTATTATGTAACACTTCTTGCATATAATCGGTTTCGTAGAAATATTTCCAGATATTGTTATATTTACATTATTTTATAACCAAGGACCACCTTCCGATATCGCAACGTTTTTTTTATTATGTACAATTCTGTATCTATTATCATTATTACATAATCCTTATCGAGATGTCTTATGCGCATATACTATGACGCAGTAAGACAAAATATAAGAGTACGGCACAATAAGGCCCAATATGGCCAAGAATGGCCGATTAAAACATAATATAGTTTAATATGGCAAGATGTAGATCTGCATGTTCTAATATAGGCGAGTAACGCCGAGTGTGGATCAGTATGACCTATTATGGCCTAGTAGAATCATACTTGGACATCGTCGGCTATACTGGGCCATATTGAACATAATCGGTCCTATTAGCCCATATTCGGCCATATTGTACCATACTTCGCCATACTGTGCAATATTAGGACATCCTGGATCATATATCCACATCTCCGATTATACTCGCCCATACTCGCCCATACACGGCCATACATGTCCATACTCGCCCATAGCAAACCATAGTTGGTCAAGCTGGACTATTTGGGACCATACTCGACTATATCTGGCTATACTCGGCTATAACATTCTAGGCCATATTTCCATTGGGAATCGAGTATTGATTCGATCACACTCTATCATACTTTCCCATACTTTCCCATTCGGCTATGATTATACCTGATCATTCTCGAGTATATTGCACCACATTCAGCTATACCCTGCAATACTAGAATATACTGGGCCATAGTGAGCTATACATCTACATTGTTGATTATACTCGCCCCTACTCATTCATACACAGTCATATTGGCCCATAGTAAATCTTAGTTGATCATACTCAAGTCGATCATAGACATCTTCATATACTCGGCCATACATTGCCACACTTGCACACACTGGCGCCATACCTGGCCTATGCATGACCATATTCGATTTGTCCATTCTCATCCATATTCGCCCATATTGGACTATACTCGTCCATATTTGGCTATATTTGATCATACTAACTCATACTCGAACATATTTGCCGATATTTGGCCTTACTGGATCATCCTATATTCGGTCTATATTCGGTCTATATTCGGACTATATTCGGTCATACTTGCCCATACTTAGATATGCTGGGACATACTAGGCCATATTCGGTCACACTCGATCATACTCGACCATACTCGGATATATTTGGTCATACTTGGAGATATTGAAACATGTTATGCCGTACTCGGTCATTCTCGGCTATTCTAAGATATACTTCACCATACTTCAATCATACTCTTCTATACTTTCCCATACTGGACCATACTTGGCTATATTCGGACATACTCGACAGTATTCGCCACACTTGGCTATAGTGGGCCATACTCAGCCATACTCGACTATTCTAGAACACATTCTCCATACTCGATCGCACTCTCCCATATTCTTCCATATTCGGGCATACTATGTCATACTGGGATATATTGGACCATACCATGCATTCTCGTTCACACCCAACATATATGACGGTACATGGCGAGTATGAGCGAGTATAATCAAGTATGGCAAAGTATGGATCCGTATAGTCTAGTATGGCCAAGTATGAGCGAGTAAAGCCGAGTATGGATAAGTATGTGCCAATATGGCCTAATATAGTCAAGTATGGCCAAAATAGATATTAAATTTTTCATTTTATAAATACATTGCATAATAAAATATAAGAGGGAATATGTACTTGTAAAAAATGTTTTAAAAATGGGAACTTTATCGATATATCCCATTTTTTTGCAAATATTCAATCAGAATAAAGTTTTATTGTTTATGTAAAATATATAATTATTGTATTGAGAAAACCTTATCGTTTGAAATTGATCATTGCTTGTATGTAACTTTATATATTATATACATTATATACAGTTATGTATATTTATGCGATTTCTATAACAACGATATTTAAGTATTTATATTATGCTGATGTTCGAATAAAATATGCGTCTAATATAAGTTATCCAAATCATATACTACATATTTATGTTAAAATATATTCATGCTTCTCTTCTATTTTTATGTTTCACGTAAAATCTATTGGTACTCTTATGATAATTAAAATTGAGCAAAATAGTATTCAATATATCATTAACTACTTGAAATCTTATAACATTCCTTGTAGAAAACCAAAGTTCGATACTCTGATATCGAAACTGTGTTGCAATTTATCTAATTACAATGTATCATGACTTTGATAGCTCCGTCTGCTCCAGTTCTGCTGGTTTCGAATGCTTGCTTGGTCTCCTCTATTTTGTAATTGTGAGTGATTAATGGTTTTACATCCACTTTGCCAGATGCAACGAGTTCTAATGCATCATTATAGCTGCGGATCGAAAAAAGATTATGCTACTATATGCTGAATATTTTTCTATTATTAAATTAATTAATTTGAATTGAAAGACTAAATCGATTTTTATATAACTTTTTTATAACTCAATTTTTATATAATCTGTAATATATATTGTCATATATATTGTTATATATTTTTCTAATTAGTAAATAATTTATTTTTATGTTTTATATAATTTATTTTATCTAATTAACACTTACTCATTTGCATAGCGGAAAACACCTCTAATGTCCACTTCCCTAACTAATGCATTTATTAATGGGATCTGTACTTCTGGAGCAATATTTCCTATTAATACTACCATTCCTCCAGATTTTGTTACCTAAGAAAGAGAAATATATCTGTGATCGTATAGTTTATTTAATGGATTCCTAAATTGATAGAAGAGATTGTTAAATTGATTGCTAAATGAAATTTATTTCAATTAATTTGTTTACATTTATTCTTCAATTTGGTCTACTTTAATATTAACATAGCAAATTTCAATTAACTGAAGAAATATGTTTATAAAAAATGTTATAAAAATTACGATGAAAAAAAGAAGTATTTTGAAACTTACGAAAATCGCCAAGCGAACCGAGGCTTGTGCACCAGAGGCATCTATCGTTCTGTTAGGTTCACCTTCAAATATTTTATGAATATCAGCTACTACGTCTTTCTCCGCTCTATCTTTTTGCACTAGATACGTGGCATCGGCACCGAGTTTCTTTGCCACGTTCAATCTATTTTCTGCAATATCTATAAATATGAATTAATTTAGTCACATTTATAGGTTCTACAGATTTAGATTATAATTAGAAATAATCAGAATCTATTTTTACAAAAGATAACAGCTTATATATATGTATTAAAAAACAAGGTAGCTATTTAAAGTGTTATGTGGCACATGCTTTTAACATAGAATTTAAATTTACAATAAAAGTATGTCCAGTATAATATATAAAGACAAAAAGAAATTATATAATATCATTCCTTTTTTCATAAATATTATCAATTTTGAATATGATCAACTCCGGGTATTTATTTCTCTGGTGAAATATTTCGAAAACACGATGTAAATATCTTTTTCCTCTATCTTTTCCTGCTCTTTTCAGTCCAATCTCTGCTCTTTTTTTTACTCGTGCAATAATTACGTAACATGTATGCATTACTTACTATATGATACTACTTATCATTCATAAACAGATTGTGACACATTCTTTATGAAAAATCATATTATCTCAAACGCAATCACTATGTTTATTTTAAGACAAGCATATCGTTTTATGTCACAATCATTTTTATTTCATCATCGTAAATCAAACTTAAGCATTTCTGTCACTCACTAGAAATCATCTAGAAATCAACAGTACCTGTAATGACTATTTTGTTCGCGCCCATAGCTTTAGCCACCAATAACGTTACCAGGCCGATTGGACCAGCTCCTAGGATTAAAACTTTAGAATCGATTCCAATCCCAGCCCGTTTGCAAGCATGCACTCCCACTGACAGCGGTTCTAGAAGCGCTCCTTCTTCCAAACTCACGTGATTGGGCAATCTGTATAAAACATTATAAATATAAAAATAATTTCTTTCTTAATTTATGCTATGTATTTTATAAATATTTCATGTTTTATTGCGTTCAAAATTGACTATCTAACCGCATTTGTAATACGCGGTTGTAAAAAGACATTAATTTGCATATTATTAATATTATAATATATAAATTTATGTGAGGAAAATAGGAAAGATGACGAGAAAGATTTACTTGAAACAAAAGTCAGCTGCGTGTTTGTAGAAACGTCTCAGACTACCATGAACAGGCGGAGTCGCGCAAAACACCATTTTTTTACACAGATTGTAACGTCCCTCCTTGCAAAAATTACATATCCTGCAAGGCACACCAGGTTCAATAGCAACACGATCTCCGACCTAAAATATAAAGAACCAAGAGTTTGAGCAGATAATAGATCGAAATATTTTTTACAATAGTTGCATCCATAAATGAAATAGAACGGATATATATACCTTTAAATTCTTGACGTTCTTGCCAAGTTTAATAATTGTACCGGAAGATTCATGACCAATTATCATGGGTTTCTCCACGATAAAATCACCGATCCTTCCATGAACAAGGTAATGGATATCAGATCCACAGATCCCAACACACCCCATTTTCAAAAGTACTTCTGCAAAAAGATAAATATAATATATTTTTAATTACTGCGAAGCAAATATTGACAAGTTAAAATACAGCCATCTTTTACTATTAAAATTTGAAAGTGTAAACACAGATTTTCATATAGATGAAGTCTATATAAAAATCTCATAAATCATAAATTAATAAAATTGTGTATCATTTAAATTATGCTTTATTATTTTCTTCTTACAATTCAATGCAATATCTCTTATTACAGAACAGATTATCTAAAAGCTACAGCATGATTTTTCCCTAACTAGATCAAATCCAAATATAAATCCGACGATACAATGTACTTTAAGTAGAAATTAATCCTCTTAACTTATCACGCCATATGCATATCTGGAACAGCGTTGCATTATTACACATGCCTGTATCTAATAACTGGTAAATTGATTACGCAATGTGTGAACAAAATGTTCTTTTATATTTTAAACATACAAAAAAGCAAATGTAAAAGATATTTTATGAGATTCTCTCTTCTAACAAAAATAATATTGCTACGTTGATTAAATTACCAGTTAGATTATTTGCAAAACTAATATTATTATTAGATGAGATTAGATTTCTTAATTATTTCTTATTTTAATAGCGTAACAAAATTTCTTTGCAATGTATTTTTTGTTATTTTCATTATAAAAAAAAAAGAGTTTTTACCATCATCTCCTGGTTCCTCGATATTTGTGTTCTCCTGGAAAGAAAATAGAAAAAATTACATATAGTAGATTAATTGTTTAGATTTAATTATAAGAAATGCATCTTTATATGATATTGTAAACATAAAAAAAATTTTAAGAATTTTAAAAAATTAAGACTAAAATTCAACAGAAGCGATATTTAAATTTTTAAATTGTATACAACTTTCTATCAATTTCATTGATTTGAAATTCTCTCTCTGTTTCTCTCCTTTTTCTGTTTCAAACCCAGTTTTTCTCTTGTAATAAAAACTAAAATATATTTAGAATGAATGTCTATATATATCTGCATCTAAATTTAGTGTTTTATATGAAAGATACAGTTATAAAGTATTGCATTGACAAATGAATTAGAAAGCTATGATTTAACAAAAATATTCAATTCATAATTTGACAATAAAAAAACAAATAAATTTTATATGGAATGAATTACATGAAACTTTTTAATTTGCTAAACGAGTCATGCTAGAAACTATTATTTGATACAAGTGCTGGAGCAATGTAGGTCAAAGGTCAATAGAGATACACATGTAAAGTGCAATTGACTTGAGACTGTTGCAATCTTGCATAGAGTTTAAAAGTCAGAATCAATATAATCAACATGTGATTGCAATAAAAATAATCCATGCATCCAGAAAACCTAATATTTGCAATATCTGCATCCAGTAATCCATCATTTTATATTTGCATATCGTATTACAGAAGAAAAAAATAGAACACATTATCTGTATTTTTTTTTAAATAAATCTCTCTGCTTCTCCCTTCTTCTCTTTTCTTTATATCAATATACCGATATATCGTAACTGTTTATAAAAAAAATTTATAATAAAATTTAATATATAAAATTGTTATATTCTATAATTCGTTTTTGCAAACGTGACATAGAAATGATCAATGACTCAAAACTGATATGAACTATTCGGAGCAAGCGCGATATCAGAATGAATAAATTAATAGTTAACCACAAATGCAAAACAGATTCTATATGAAATCTACTTTAATTTCAACGATAATTTTCAACAGCATTTATCTGCTATGTCGTTAATGTTATGATAGATAATCAAAGTGAAAGATAGATTATACTCTTATTTTAAACAAAAAGATTTGGTTTTCAGTGAAGTCATAATGTTCCTTACAGATTTCTTTACAGTCCTTCACAGTTCTTTTAAAGACATACCCTGTGCGAAAGACATGCCCTAAATAATATAAAATATGGATATCTATTTATAATCTGATAATCTCAATAAATAATTAAACTATCGAGCGATCCAAACATGTCATTATAATTTGCGTTATAAAATTTACACATCGCAATGCATTCTTTCAACATCGACCGATCAAGAGATCACAAAGATCTCTCACTTCTTTGGAAATCTATTAACGATTTTTTCTCATCATTCTTTACAATTAGAGATCAATGATGAGGCTTCGAAGTGAAGCACAATCACACATCGTACATTCGATTCTGCGAACAAGCGCATACTAACCAGCCGCAAATCGTTGATGCCGTACAGTACAGCAGTAAGATTGTTCTGGGCCATGATTCTTTTTTGTATTTTTTGTATCGATTTTTCTTCGCGCTACTATATATGGGACGTAGAAAATGCGCTGGAAACGGGCGATGATCTGCGAGAAGCTTGTGAGTCCGCACTTTCAAACGGTTCCTTGTGAACTGAAAGAACGGAATAAGAAAAGTTGCCCGCGAAGAAACGACTATATATATACATACCCGACTGTTTTGCGCTTATGTCGGCATTACAGTATTATATAGCCGACTTACTAAGAGTCGCCACTCTTCCACTTTCTCGCCAACAGCAAGCATCTTCAAACGGTTAGAAATTTGTCGAACAATCTGATCCGGAGATGTCTCACATTGAATTAAATGTCACATAAATATGATGATATCTTGAAATCGAAGTAAATCGATCCCGCCTTCGCTATCCCTTTATCAGTCGGCCTTGTACTGTTCGGTCACAATCGGTGCCACAATCACGTGACACAAACTTAACGCGATGCATGGAAAATAAAATTGTGTATTGTCCCATTGAATGCGCTTTTCTCATTTTTTCCTTCACGTTTATAAATTCGGGATTCACCTATAATCCCTTCGTGCATACACGAAGTCACAGCTTTCCCAAAAAAATTGGGATTTCATAAATTTTCCAAGTTTTTTCGATCTTGAGGCATATAATATTTAATTTAAAAGTTTAATCTGATCAATCTGATATCAAGAGAAAATAATTTTTTTTTATTAAATATTTGACAAAATTAAATTCTCTTTTTGGATTTTCTCAGAGAGGACGGGAAAGGAGAAAATCCAAAATTCTAACTTGGCATAGTAACATATGATGATAACATAAATGTGTGTTAGACAAGTTCAGTTATATGTTAAGTATGTTGTGTCGCTCAGAGTACTTAAAAATTTGAATACTCTTGCTTTAGAAACGATAGTAGCTATTTAAAATATGAAAATAGAATATAGAATTTTACATAAACTTCGCGACATAGAATTTTAATTTCTTATACAAATTATATATTCTCTATTATCTAATCTCTTATCTAGAATGCTCTTTGCTCTAATCATGTTTAATTAGGTCGAGTTATCAAACCATGTATTCAAAGATACATTAATATTAAATCTCACATTAGTATTCAATTATATTGTAATGAATGTTATGTTATGTTTTTCATCAATAGATCTTACAAATATATTCAATTTATGAGTCAAATTTATTTGTAAAATATTTGTAAAATTATTCTACGTATTATTTACGTTTTGATACACATTTTGTAAATATGATTGAATCATCATTACAAAATAATTACAAAATAAATTACAAAATAATTTACAATTGCAGGAACAAATATTTTATTCTAAAAGCAGAACTATTTTCAATTTTCCTACATAAACGAAGCATCTTACATAAACGCAACATTTGATCTAAATAAATAGTTGTATGATTTGTCTTTAATGCATTTGCTATTTTATCTATAGAACTACATTTTTATGAAATTTGTATAATAGAGCATGATGAAATCGAAGATTATTTACATTATATTATTTACATTATGTAATCTGAATATAATGTATTCATACATATATATAATGTATTCATGTAATAATAATATATGATACAAGTAATGCATAAATATAAAACAGACCTTTATAATCATACATTTATTTTATATTGATATGAAATCATTAATAAAAATATATAATTAATCAGTAAATAATATTTTTATAAAAATTGATATTTTATTCCCAACTCCAAATACCCTTCGATTCTTTGACCACAGCATTATTTTCTCTACGCGTCCTTGTTACTGCACTTGCCTCTCCCTTGGCGAGAATCTTTCTTGATCGACCTTTTTTCTCACGTTTTTTAAGTGTTAATTTCATTCTCCTTTTTACTACATCTGGCGCAATTGTAGCAGCTGTCGACGTACTTCGTATACTTCTTCTGCCATCATAATCATCAGTATACGCTGCGTTGCTTTCCACATCTGATGATATATCAGACAAGTTATTTTCATTGTATTCTTTGTCATTTTCAATATTTTCTACTGTTATATTTCTATTACTTGGTTCACATTCGTTTTCTGTATTATTTTCTCTTTCAGTACATTCACTTTCATTATTTAAAAATGTTTGTATTCTTGAAATATCAAAACTTTCCTTCATAGCCTTTTCGACTTCAAGTTGCCAAGAATTTATTCGATCTTCTAAATCTTCCATCTTTTCAACGCAATCTTCGTATATTTCTTCATCACTGTTTTCTTCTTCCTCTTCGTTCTCTTCTTCAAAACCCATCTCTTTTAAAAGATCCTTTTCCATCTGCTTTGTTATACCACTGGCTCTAACTTCAGCATCTATAAAATCTTCGCGTCTGGAGAAAAGAATATTTATTAAAAATTATATTTTTAACAAAGAATATAATATAAAATTAGAACACAATAGTAATGGGAATGCAAAGAATTTTATATTTTTCTATTACTTACGATATATCTTGAAAAGTTGGGTACAATTCGCTTTCGTATCCAAAACGTCTCTTAAAGAAATCACGGATACAATTTACGTCTCTTTGAAAATAGGTTTCTGCATTAATATGTTTCGTAGAAACCATTTGTGGAAAATCAATGATAATAGGCTTGCCATCGTCCTTGATCATTATATTAAATTCATTAAAGTCTCCATGAATGACGCCATGATTTGCTAATTTGACAATCAACTCCATGAGCTCATCATACAATGCTTCCACATCTTTTACTTCATTTATATTACATCTATAAACAGCATACCAATTAATTAAATCACAATAAATCTATTTTACATGGTTCGATAATATCTAAAAAATACATACAACGGTCCACCTTCAACCAGCTCCATGACAACACAATGCCTATTGAAATCAATTGGCTTTGGCACAGGAAAACCTCTATTCAGAAGTGCTTTCATATATGCAAACTCTCTAGTTGCTGATATTCTTGATAGATACAGCCAAGATGCAGATTGCCTATGTTGATGATAGTCTCTCTTTCCTTTAATATTACGGAAACATGTTCTGCCTAATCTATGCAACTTTAAACAAAAAGGAGTCTCTTCCTTGTCAGCAACAATATAAATATTAGATTCTTTACCAACACCAATCTGATTGCCAAAAGAATGAATTACTTCTCTATGTGCTAAAACTTTTAGAGCCAAGTAATCATAACCGGCATTTGTCAAACGATAGCCATCATCTAAAAATTAATTTAAATTTATCATTAAACAATATTTCCTAAACTATATATAAATTCTTTATATATAGATTTAATGACTTACATCGCTTTCCTCGTTCATAGCTAAGCAATTTGTGTCTGCACAATTCTTTTAAGATTTTGTGAACCCCACCATGACGCAGATTTGCTATCTGTGCAGCGAGTAACGCAGGCACGAGTTCATGATTTTTCATGCCCATTTCAATCTAGAATTTGAAGGTTGTACACATAACAAATTACATATATTTATAAAATGTACATTAAAAAACGTGTTTTAAGTTATAAATAGGTTATAAATAGATTATAAATGTACCGATGTCAAAACACGAAATTCTTGTGAGGACAAATATCGCAATATCTTAACATTCAGTTTTCCCATGTTTCTTGGATGTTGCGAATAATGTTGCAAATAAGTAATATAAAATTCAGTTTTCACTCAGAATATTCACTCAAAGTATGTTTGAAGCAATTTATTTCCTATCTGACTTGTAGGTTAAGTGCATGTACATCATATGTCATCCATAGAACACAAAACACGTGAAATGGTAAAACTATATTTTACTACACATACGCAATGCGCATATGCCGGTAAAGATGCATATAACTATGATGTAGAATGTATATATATTTATAAATATATATATATAATAAAGATATAAGATAGTCATAGATATAAAATATAGGTATAATATTGGATAAATATATAATGTCCATCATGCGATACATGACATTCCAATAGCCAGTAGAAGAATATATTTTCTAATGGTTTAGAGATCAGGGATATTTTGATCTCAAAAACAAATTCTTTTACTTCAAATTAACACAGAACCAAAATTTTTTAATTTATTATTAAATTATATTACGTGAGGTATGTATAAAACAGCATCTGATATTGTACTACTTCATATTTTAATCAAAGAAAATAGAGAAAGCGAAAATAGAGAACTTTTTAATAGATAAGAGTACAATTTATGGAAATTCGCATATAAATAACATTTATATTATCGTAATCTTATCGGTCAAGCGTTAATAAATAGATAAATAGATAACTTTCCTCGTACATTGCAAACATCGGAAAAATTTCGAAATCTATGAAAGAAATTGTAATTATTGCAAAAAAAATAATTAGCAAATAAAATGCATTTAAAACATTTTTAATATCGAATATTTCATAAAGTCAAAAAAATTTACATCTGCTGCTATATATTTATTCAACAAACTTTTATTTATATTATTACATTTATTTTCAATAATCTAAATATTTTTATCGGATTGCTACATTTTCAAAAATATATTTCAATATTATTATTAAATATGAAATTTTAAAATTAAATATTAAATGCTATTATAAAATATTTTGTATATTATGCCTATAAAAAACATGTTATTAATTTAAAAAACTAAATAAATTATAAAAATATATTATTCAATTGCAAATTAATTTTCTCTAATTTTCGATTAAAAATAATTACATATAACATAATTATTTGTACAAATTTTAATTAATTTTGACTAAATTATACATCTATTTTTCTATCATTATTTTCACTATCACTATTTTTTACATCTGGATTGAGAATAGAGAGCACATATAATAAAATTTTTACTACATTCGGTTCTGTATTTTTAACATCATTCTGTAATGTAAATCTACCGACAGCTTGTCGAATGCTTTGAGGAAATCCAGCACTTCGCACAACTAGTTTTCCTTTTTGATTGTTGCTAATTAAAGACCATAATATAGAACCAGCTAAATTAACTTCGCATGGTGAGCCATTCTTAAAGATATCGTGCATAAGATTGATAAAGTCCACTGAAAAAATTTAATATTTAATTCGTAAATAAATAATATAAAAATATAATATTATATTACTTCAACATTTATATCTATTTACTCACCTGAGCTAAGAAACCGAGATCTATTTGTCATATGGAATGCTAAATTACGTAATATTGATATCGCAAGAACTTTGATCGATAATGAAGAATCCTTTGCTAAGTGTATTAAAACATCCAAAGCATCAGTAGTCTAAAAATGATATTATATCTTTATCACAGAATTAATATCATTTATATTAATATATATTACATATATATTTTCATATTATACCTTTGGTACACATAGTTGCCCCTCTTCATAATAAGTAAAATCTATTAAAAATTCTAAGCAATACATCTGCATTAACGACCACGACTTCGTCTTTTTAGCGACACTAGGATGTATTTTAGTAAAAAATTGTAGAAGATTACTCTGTAAAATGTATAACTCATGATTTTCATCATAAATTTATTTATCAAATCAACAATTCAACAATAGAATAATTAATTAAATTAATTTAAACCACAAAGCACAAATTCGTTAAGTTGTTAAATTTAATCGTTATATATGTCCTGTATTGTAAAAATAAGTAGATAATTACTTTTGAAATAGAAACTCTACACTCATGAACATGAACCGCATTTCGTAAAATGTGAAAGGCATAATGTATCTTGTGATTGTCAAAAAGTTGATCAATTCTTTCAGTCTCCTTGTTTATTACTTGGATAATAACGTGTATCAATGCAAGCGTATTTGGTGTCTTCCTTAAACCACTTCCTGGTATTATTGTCGTTAACGTTAAGGATTGTGCAGCTGAAGAATAATATGACAAAATCTAAATAATTTCATATATACAACAAAAAACCTTACTACATATGATACAGCCTGCAACAATAATCGAGCGCCAAATTCGCTTAAACTTTGCCTTACCAATGTTACATTTCGTTGTAAATGTTGCTAGTAATTTTAAAGCAGATATTAACACCGTCTTGTTTAATGATATCCAAGTCCATAATTTATGCATGACATCTGCCAAACCTTCTTTCGTTAGGCTTTCCTTAACGCGTGCATTCCCATACATAAAGTTCATCAAAAGCATAAAGATGCAATTCACATCGTGCAACAACGAATGACTCTGTACGATATAAAAGAAAATTAATTTTTCTAGAAATTGCATAGCAAATTGCAGTCGAAATTCTATGTATATTAGACATTGTGTGTCTCTGATTTTTTTATATGATTTATACAAGAGAGAAGGAAAAAAGAGAAATAAAAGAAAAAATAGTATAATCCTCAGTACCTTTTTCTCCATTTGTTTCTTATAAAGCTCGTATGGCTGGGAATTCAATTTAACGTACAATTCTTTTAGGGCCATCAACGCGGTTTCGGGGAAATTGTTTTGTAGAGCCGTTTTCTTCGCCTCCTCCGATATACACAATAAATTTGTAAGAGCATCTATAACAAGATCTTTGTCTTCGGCTTGCTTGGAATTTTTTTTAGATTTCGCATAATTATAAGCAGTAAATAGATGCAGCAAAACTTCACATAATTCGCCTCCTATCTTTTGTTTTTGTTTCAATATCTCCTTGTCTGTAGTAAAAACATCTTCCTCACTTTTATTCGATATGCTGAAATCCGTTTTTACATTCTTTTTCAATTTACTTGTGCCTAATCCATCCTTTTCCGAACTATTATCTGTGTATTCGGGTTTAAGAATCACGATATTATCGAGCACAGTTCCTAAAAACGTGTCTTCCTTTTCTTGAAGAGTTTTCTGAATTTCCAGAGATAGTAGGAAAACTAAACAGCTAATAGCGCTCATTCTCAGATCCGTTTCGGAATTTTTTATTGCGAAGTAAATAGAAGTCATGACTGTTCCCTGGCATAATTCTAAAGCACTCCGGATAATTTCGAAATGCTTGTTCTCCATCAATGAAAGTGTTGCTATGAAGTTATAGATTTCTGTACATAGTCTGTTACGTAAATATATAAGGCGTGGTTCAGCAGAGTCTAAATAAATAATATGTTGTAAATAAATAATATATTAATTGTTGCCAAAAACATGTTAGAATATTCGATTATTAATATCGAAGTATACGATACATACGGTACAAACCAATATCCAGAAAACGAAATAAAATGTAAAGTGAATCTCGGGAAAAAAGAATAATATTTGTGTACTCTTTGCTGTGTCTGACAGCATTTGTTAAAACTGTACAAATGTTAATATACATTTCTAGTTTATCTATAGTCATCCAATAATCATTCAAATCTTTTCTGCTTTTCTTTATTTCTGGGATTTTATCCAAACACCTAATAATAGTAGATCAAATATGATATTATATATGAAGAAAGATATATTGATATTATAAACTTTTGTAACGTACATACCAAAATAAATATTTATCGATAGAATGTTCGTATATCTGTCGAACTACTTCATGCTGTCCAATGAATATCAAATTATTCAATAAAGTACAAATAGCTGTGATGAGTGCAGGCGTTGTTATATAGTTAGGCATGAATGTTAAGTCTGAACTATATTTTTCTGTAGAAACTGAAAACAGTAATAAAAGATTAATTGAAAATATGTACGTTACATATTTTTTCTTATAATATACAGTTCAATATAATTACGAGGTTGCTCGGGATTGCATTCGTCTTGACAATAATATAAACGCCATATGATATGTGGAAGAATGAAAGCTTGATCATCGCGAACATAATGCACTGTCTTGTGTACATCCTCCAAAGTTTTGCTGTTTTCTTTTGCATTTTTGCTATTTTCTTGGTATTCTGATTCTCTTATATCCACGGTAGTTAAATTATAGATATTGGAACACAGGACACTAATTTCATGATAGATATTGTATTGCTCGGCATATATTAGTATGACTTGTGGTTGTAAAGAATCATCCTATTCAAAGAAATTATCTTTTTGAATATATTTAACTTCTCTAATCTTATATTGATGTATTGATATTTTCTTCATACTTACGCAATGGAAAGTCATAATATTGCAATTCTTTAGCATATTAGAAAACGCAATACATGCTTCTTCCTTTACTAAACAGCATTCTTCTTTATTTGTGATATATTGAAGTAACGTATGACACAGATCACTTGGTGCCATGACAATTGCATTGAGAAGTTGCGACATAGTATGTACTATATTCATCAAACCTGCCAATAATTGTATAGCAGAAGCACGAACTAAAGGATCTCTATTTTGCCATAACATAGGTAACCAACTTAACGAGCGACCTTCCTCATACCAAAACACCGTCCACGACTGTAATAATATAATGATATTATTTCTACTGATGTCATCCATTCATATAAAATATAATTAAGGCCAAATAACGGCAGAAAGAGTATCAAATTATAGAAATCTGTAAATAAAATGTCATTAATGCAAATACATTTTCAAAGGAACATCAAATTGGAATACTTACATTCTTATTAAAATTAACTTGCATCTGATGCAACAAATGATTGAGACATATTATCGAATTTCTTGTTATCGACAAACCCATAAAACTAACTGTTCCAGCACCGTGAAAAGACATAATTAGCTCAATAAGTGTATTAGAAAGAGATATTAGCAGATTCTTATGATGTCCCCATTCACACTGGCCAATCAGGTACGTCAGGCATGTTAGCAACCAGTCGAGATAAGCTATACGAGCATAAAAGAAGAGAATAATTCTGATAAACATTTTATAAACTTACAAATTCAATCTTAATATGAAGATTTCATTCGGAAATGTTATCTGGCAGAATAATAGCAACCGAAACAAATACCAACCGAGATTATAGAAGCGCTGTTGATCTCCAAAACATAGTGTCGAGACGACAAACTCTATAAATTGAATCCAGGTGTTTTTGGATTTATCATTAGATTTCGCTTCGATTGCGGAGCATGTACGTACTAGTTTAAATATGAATTGATGTACACTCTGATTGCCAACTTCCAAGTTTTTAAATAGATCTGCCAATGACCCTGTCATATTTTTCACAATCTTACTGATCCATGAGCATCCATCTGAGTATTAAGAAAATTTAATGCCATTTTAAAATAATACTTCTTCAAAAAATACCTATTTTTGCTCGTTAAACAAATCGTTATACCATTTTTTCGGACAGTTAGATACAGATGTAAAAAATTTAAAATATCTACAAATAAATCATAATCTTCTTTATTCGTGGGACGCGACAATAAAAAGCGTTTTAACGTTTGTTCCCACGGTAGTGAATCGATATCCTCCACGATATGCGGTAGTATTTCATAAAATTTCAGGTACCTAAAAAATCACAATTACATTAGATAATAAACAACAGTATCGCATAAATTTAATATAAATTAATACGGATACATATATTTATGATAATAATAATAATAATAACTTACATTGTAAGATAGTCCAATGCACATAAGACACTACTATGCGTAGTGGAATTTTGTATGTTATAAAGCTGCTCTTGACAGCAATACTGGATAGAATTATATTGTAGAAAGAGTAGATCTTTCTCGGAGATTGCATTCTTTTGGTTTATAATCATAGGAATACTTAAATCATCTGCGCGCTTCCACAATATATTTCTATCGCCGTGCAATTCCCATGCCAAATGTAATTTAAAATATCTTGAATCCGGATAGTTATCGTCAAATACTATAATTAAAAAATTATTTGCTTTCCATGATTCGAAGCTAGTATCTCGAAACAGGTTTTATAGGAAATTATATAGAATTAATAATAACTTCCATTTGCGTGGAATATTTAGTTACGGATAATTACTTACTACGTGGTTGTTCCATTTGTATGTGAATCATTGGTTTTGAAAGATATGGACATTCAAATGGTACTTTCATACACGTTAACACAATGTAAGGTAGCGATACGCCTGAATTATTAATATCTCGCGGATAATATTTTTGGGCATGTTCACCATATGCAAGCAAGCATAACAGTTGCGAACCATTGGATCTCATACTCTCATCGTTTGGAAATAGAAAAAGACCTAAAATATAGTCTCACGTATTAGATATGAAAATTATATGCAGCATATTATATTATAAAATTAAAATAACAAGGCAGAAACTTAATTATGTTATACGTTTAATACAAATATTAAATAAAACAGAAAAAAATTAAAGACATATGATAATATATATGTATATACGTACTTCTTATAATATTTAAAAGAACATTAGAATCGGTAGATAAATTTTTCCGTGTAGAATAGTCAAAGAACGAAAGAGATTTTAAAATACTGATTATTGGTATCACTGAATCCGGATAATTCATATAATCTTCTTCTGTCTAAAAATAACATAATTAAATCACGTAAGAACTAACATCCCTTTCGTAAAGAATACATTAACTTACCAAAGCTTTATCGAAAATGTCCAAAATTAAAGGCAATCCATTTGCCTCGAAAAAGATTTCGTGCCAAAAAACATTGGCAAATATTACATTCAATTGGTTTAATACAGATTTACGTATTTGTGGATCGACACTTGTTTCCCTCAACATTTTTAGCATTGTCGCTATGTTATAAAACTACAAATGAAATAGATTTGTTAAGAAATCACACGTACAATTATTTTTAAAAGAATAAAACAACACAAAATAGGGTTTAGAAGGAATCTTAAATAAACGAGTCATTATCTATCAAATGAAAGAAACATATACATGCATAATCAAGATTATAACTGAGATATTCTGAATGCAAATAACCTGATCAATATTATTCATATTTTTAATAATGCCTCTACGCTCAAGTACACAAATTGAACTAAGACATAAGTTATGTATAACCGATGATAAACGTGGTAACTTGTGATTTGATTTTTCTTCTTTTGCAAGAAACCAGATCAAGCGAGACGATGCTTCTTCTCGAATGCCGCTGTCTTGTGAATAGAGAAATCTTATATTTCCCTTTAATATCTAAAATTAAGAATTGCATAATATGCTATAAACAATCATAAAACAATGTTTGCGCCAATTTAAATTATTACCTCGATAAGTGGCAGCGATATACTGTTGGCGATATCAGGATCAAACAATTTGTTTATACATTGGCCTAAGGGTGTACAAGTATCAGCATGGCATTGTAGAAGATGCAATACCGGAACCATAGCCTCTATAGTTTTCAGCCATCCAGTTTCGCCCATTTGTACTTTCCCTTTCAATATAAAAATTAGTATGTCTTTCGATATCTCGTTTATCTAAATGTCATACCACAATAGAATCAGTTTGTGAATTCTATAACTACACTATATACATAGTAACTTTTTAGAATATTATACGGTAATGTTATATACAGTAGGCTATACGAAACAACATATAGAAGAAAATACATGATCAAATATCTTTTTACCTCAATATCCTTGCTTGTTGCACCATCACAAATGATTAGCGTCAAAACCTCTGGCTTAAGTAAGAATAATAAATTTTCCCACGACAATTTGTCTACATTATGTTTAACTCCTAAAATACTCTTAACTAAAACATGACACTCGATATACGCGATATGATAAACATTTTTGTCTTCGTGGTTTAACAGAGTCACTGCCAAGTCTGTCGCCACCGAATCAATTCTGCTATTTGTAAAATGTTTCCAATTATCCCGTAAATATTTCAAAGCTATTTTAACAATAGTTGAAATTTCATAATATGATGCCATTTTGCTGATTGTTGTTAGTATTTTTAATGTTTCTTCCAGCGATGCTTCCAATGAATCTTCCGATATAGAAATAGCATTTTTCATGCACTTGATGATATGCGGCGTTTCTTGATGGATCAGTTTTGTCAGCAATTCGTCATTATAATTAGAAAATTGCTGTAAGCGAAAAACGAATTTTTATTTAATGGCGATTAGCAATAGCGATGGCAAAATATAGAAAAGAGCATTACTGAATTACTTACACGAGCATAAGAACTAATCATGATATGTAATTCTGGATACAATAAATTTATCGATGCATCCGCTTCGATTTGTACTATAAATTCTTGTAAAGTATCCGGTACAGTGATCTGTGCCATATTCAATGGCACAAGATCATCCAATAATCGCATAGTAATAGTAATGAGATGCAGATACGTTATTCTCAAATAATCCACGTTATTCCAATCGTAAAAGTCCCTCATCATCTCGCCCAACAATTCGAACAGCGTTTTCAGATCATCCTGTATTTTTGTTTCATATTTGTGAAACCAGATGTACGGCGTTATGCTCATTATTAATAATCGTACTAATTCGTGGGCTAGATCCACGATATGCTTAATGTTTCGTAGAGGTAAAGTGGAATCAACGGGGACGCTCAACTGGAAGAGAACGTATTTTAAAGATTCTATGCAGTAAATTGGCAGGAGCATTTGCGACTGTAGAGCAGAATCATCGATATTTTCATTGATACTTTGACTTCTCTCGCTGGTCCCCTAAAAAGAGATAATGAATATTAATTAGATGTTAATGAATTAGATATGAGCGATTAATTAAGTATTACGAAATATTGCATAAGAAACTGGATTGAATTTAAAAAATTAATGCTTTTACAAAAAAATCAAAATCTACTCACTGCTGATTGATATGCTACGTAGTTAACTTCAGGTACACCACCGTCTGGACCATCTCCAGCTTCCGAAGATGCATAAGCATTGTTGTCTAATTTACTAGCTAGTAACTATATAAATAATAAATATGATTAATAAATATTCAAACAGAATACATAGCTTATTTGTTTAACAAATTATCATTAGTTGCTGTTACAATCGTTCATTCACCTTTTGCTCTTTATTTGCTATGCAGGGTTCACAATAATAGTAAATGCGGAACCTCAGGGCACGGGTAAGTTTACGCAAGGTTTTAAGTACAATAGGAATCACGCAAGCGACGTTAGGATCCGATGCCTCAGCATTCGATCGAAGAAGACCATGAAGTATCTGTCATTTTAAATACGTCGCTCGTTATTTTATCATTGTTTTGCTACTGCTTTCTTACCAATGTGTCGTTTCAAATGTAATTACGTGTGCATGCGTTTAAATATACGATCAAATTTAGTAGAATAAAATTTACCATAACTATGGCTGGACGCTGAAGAAAAACTTCTGCCGGAAAATCTTGCATCATGACATTCATTATGAACTGGCACGTATGCAGTATGAGATCAGTGTCAGTTGTGTTATTAAGAGCCTCCTCGACCGCAGCAAGTACCGCTTTATCCGAAGTAACTAGTGGTTGCCATGGCATTGTTAGCCATCTAATACCATCTTGTAGTGTTGTACTAAAGAAAAAGAAAAAAAAATATTCCAATGTTTTTTCTTTAACTCTGTAATTTAGTCGCTGTTCAGAGTTTATTCATATACGTATTTGATGGCTGATAATAATGTTAAATTTCATTCGTCGTATTTATAATAATAATTCATATTAATAATGTTACCTCGACATGGTTTTACGTTGATTACTTGATTCATATTGATTTTCTTTTTCATCGGGCTCGTTTCTGATTTCATTATGATCTTGCATCTGTGTTGTACATTTATCAGATTCTGACAAAGCTATATTAGTGACAAAATCCTATAATAAAATTACAATCTATGTTTAGTATCATTATGTATAATCAATGTACAATAAATAACACAATAATATTCGAGGGATTACCGTACCTTCGTGCTATCTACATTTGGTTTATTTATCTCACTTTCTGTACCGAGAATAGCCTCTTCAATCTTGTTCAGTTTTGTATGCCATTTAATAGGGATCTTCTTTTTTAATTCGCAAAGTTCAGTCTGAAACCTCAATCTTTCAATCGTGTTCAAATAATCATTAGCTTCTGTCTGAAAATAATAATCACGTCAATTGAAACAAGCTTCTGATGAGTTAAAAACTCTTTTGCAAGCTTCAGAACATCATTCCAAGATATCATAGAGATTCAGAACTTTAAATAAATTTCCTATATCGGAGAACGCGCAATCCAGCTTAATCGCTGAGATTATGATGACTGATGCTTATGTCGCTTATATTAATCTTTTTCTAAGCAAACGTCGCGCTAGAATTTGTCACATTGGCAAAGAAATCCAAATACCTGTACCAACCGCAGTAAAAAATTCAGTACTTTCTTTGGCTGTGGGACAGACTCAAACGAGAACCAGTTGAACAGCTTTAATATTATCCTCTTCCTGACAGCATCGCACTCACACACAAAACCGAGATCATACTTGGAAATGAGATTGTCCAAGGCCCGTAGACGTATCTCCTCAATAGCATGATCTAAAAGTGTCAAAAAAACGTGGAAAAGGTACGCATTTATTATCAGAATTTTTTCGGCGATCGTCTCTCTCGCACACTTATCTGCCATTTACCTAATTTCTTGACATGTTCCGCCGTTATCCTGCCGTTCCCTAACATGATAAACGATAATACTCTGCCCGGTTCTATCAGATTTTCGTCAGATTGCATAAACTTTGAAAATTTAACCGCCAATACTTTTGGGAACGATCAGATGTTACAAGGAAAACATCAAACAGCGACTCTCAGGGGTAACTTAACTGTTACGGATGCCAGGATGGATTTCTACCGTCGATAAAGAAACATCTCTGCATTATCCGCGTTCCCAATGTGGACTCGTAAGGAGCACGGTAGATGGCGCCTGCTGTTCGTTCGCTCGACGAAGGCTCCCGCGTATCCGATCGGCGTTCGGATTTCTCGTGGTAAATTCACACAAAGAGCGCGTGTCTCCCATGCGGCGTCGCAGGATTGAATTGTGACACACGCGATCACGCATTTACGATTCACAAAAGATCCCAATGAATTATGCATGCCATCGATAATTGCCCAAACGGAAATGAACGGGGGGCTGTTTTTGCCCCCTGTTTCAAACGAAACTGGGTAATCGCCTTGCGAGAGAATCTTCACTAAAGACCCTCCGACACGCGAACTGCTTCGCGATATGTCAAAGAAAAGCGCAAACGGAAATGCTATTCCCTATAAGAATAATCCAGTTTCTGTCCGCGCTGTGCCATATGTCGTCAAGGGTTGCTTGCTATTTTGCTTGAATACCGAATTACCTCGATATCGCCTGCGGCTCGAACGGGAAATTCGAACGATCCGAGATTAAAGTTTTAAATAGATCCGCTTTGGGAGTAAGTTCTCAAAATTCGTTCCCTTCGAATCTGGATAATGTCCGCATCCCCCTGATAATGTTATCATTATCAGGGATGATGGGAGATTTGGGTCGATCGAATGGAAATGAGTAACAGGCTTTGACGAGTAAGTCGGTTCAGCGATCGACGACAACAAGGATTTTCAAAGATCCGTTTAATCGTTTTATGAAATTACAAGGACAATTCGAAGCACATGCTTTTCGCTAACGAGGTACGTGTAGGTATTACAATCAGTTTATAATTTTACGACACTGAGGTACATAATTATGTACATATCATTTAACTGCATATAAACATACAAAAGATTTAAGATTAATCATCGAGTCGTTGGTAATCGCCTTCGAAATTACCGTCTTTAGCACCACGATCGATCTATCGTCCGATACATCAGTATATCTGCAAGTATATCTGCATAGCTCGAAGAAAGATGTATCATCCCGTAAAGACACACAGGCCTCCCGCTTTGTAATGTTTCAACGTCCCTGCAGTAAATTATACGTCGCACCTGAAGATAATTTCTCATTGGTCGAGCACATTAGGACATAATCCCGTTGATCGTTTCGAGAATCTTTTCTATTTCCGTGCGATCGGTAAAATAAGTTGCGAAAGATGACCGCGACAAGAACGACAGCTCTATCCAAAGAGAGATGCCTGAATGTTTGTTTCAATGATTCATTTGTGTCGATTCCGTCGAAGAATTTCTTGCTCACCGAATGAGAGACCGGAAACAAAATCACAGCAAAACGAAAGTGCCGTTATCGGTTCCAACAGACTCTTTTCTCCAAGAAAAACAGAAAACGTTCTACGAGTCCGTTTCTTGAACGTTCTTCAATTTTGACCTCCGCTTTGCGCATTTTAATAGATTTAATAGAAAAATAACACACACTTGTCATATTGCTTACGGAATGATTCATGTAGCGATAAATGTCGGCTAAATAAACGAGATGCGAGTCGGTGCTACCGTGCTAACAATATCGCGCTTAACGAAACGTGACGCGCTACGCTTGCAAGACGGCTCTCGCTACTTCGCCATGCGTTACTCGATCATGTAAAGATGCTGCAGTAAAAATGCGATATACAATGCTCCGTATCGGTGAGCCGCACCGGAAATAACTCGTTAATGAAATGATGGAAATGACGGAGCATAATGGAGCACGCTGCTCGTACACGCTCACGCAATTACGTGATTATTTATATATATATATATATAATCAAATATATATATATATATATATCATTGCGCGAAACGTATATCAGTGAGCGATACGCCTGTGCCTTTTTATTACCTGATATTACGCGGACGACGAGACTCCCATGCCGCCGTAGATCGTTTCTTTCTTCCCAGTCGACGAGGCGAAACACGCGCGCGCCGACTCGCGGTGTGATGCATTGTATTTTTTTAGTGATGCACGTCTGCATCATGTGGCGCCGGAAATCGATAGCGTCGTTTTCCGACACGGCGTATACGTATGCCTCGTATGCCCGTTTTCCCTCGCTCTTCTCGATCTGAGATCTCTCTCTCTCTCTCTCTCTCTCTCTCTCTCTCTCTCTCTCTCTCTCTCTCTTCCTTAAGAATTCCTCAGCGCGACGAGAATTCCTCCGCGGAATTCGTGTGCGCCGGTGATCGCACGCTGACGATTGAGCTCATCTCAGATCGAGCGATGCGAGGGATCGATCCATGCATCTCGTCGATCGAGATCTCCCCGTGAAAATTATTGCTTCTTTTGTTACTCGATACGCGAGTATGGTCGCGCGACGAACGCGAATCCGTTTATCCTATCACGGTCCGCTCGTCCATTGCTTTTAGATTGCGCCCCAACGCCCCAAACGAGTCCACGGCTCGCCCTCCCCATCCCCCCCCTTCCCCCTCCTACCCCTCCTACCCCCTACCTAGTCATGTTAGAACGTTATTAAAAAGTTATACCGTGCCGTTTCCAGCTTTCGGCTGGGGATCCGGTGGGGAAAGGAAATCCATTATCGACGTAAAAATTCCAATTTGCTTTGGCGTGTGGCCCCGAGATAGGGTTCATCATCGTGTATGTCCAATTTCTCCACGAGAGCCTTGGAGCGAACGGGGCGAACTCTGCGTTTGACAAAGCCACGATCAAACGTTAAAGATCCTCCACACGTACGTGTGTTCTTTCTCCGCTCGCATCGCGAAAGCGTATGTTTTCGATCGCGCAGTTAGGGATAAAGTTACTAGAAGCGATGAGCTACTGGGTGTCAGTCGTCCCGACAATTGAGGGAATCGTGCCGCGAATCTCGTTGCGGTGTTTCTAATAAAGGATTCGCCCGTCCGCGATTTGCAACGATAATGTTGCAGTGACAAAAGCGCGCGCGCGCGCATGTGTGTATGCATGGTCAAGCTACGAGCTCCTTGATCCCTTTAACCCCTTCCCCGACAACGGTGTATTATATATAGCGCCACTCTCGATATAGCAAGGCCCTTTTATCGATCTCGGTGTTAATGTAAGAAAGAAAATCGACGGTATAAATTATGCAAATCGCAACGATTTGTCTGCCTACGTAACCCTAGAGCTATCCTAAAATCACATATAACAACGCTGTATATGAATACTCTACGATAAAACTCTACGTTCTATCGGATACGTAAAACGCACACGCATACACGGGCGAATTTGGTTTCGTTTCGAGCTTTAACGAGCTTTCGCGATTTCGTTATTCGACGCCTCCCGATTTTCCTCCCCCGAACCTCCCCCTGATCGGCGACGAAGATCTTTGGCGCATCACGCGCGCGTTCATTTACGTTTAACTAATTGAGCTATCGATCTGAAGGATCGCGTTTGCATATCGAGAGTCCCGCGCAAGTCTCATCCCCTAAAAAAAAAATAACCGACTAACCGTCAACCGTGCATGCCCCCTCCGGCGCAAAAGTCATCGATCGTCAACGATCGCATTGAGCAGAAGGGGTTAAACTTCAATGGCCACACTCCAAAGTCCCCAGCCCGGATACTCGAGATAAATCCAATTATGGCGACTCTCGCGACCGTGTCGCTCGAGAAAGTTATTCCCCCCGTTAAGGTTAATAATTCCTTGTAAATCAGTAATAAATAAAATACCGTTTAGGTATATATATATATTTTTACATGTATGTATATATATATCTGTTCGATATGTAAAAACGAATATCAAAACCGCGCGATTTATTCGGAGGCGCCCGATCTTTTTCCCCCGGGCGGCCCCTCGCTCGTAAATTCTCCATCGTCTTCTCTCATCGATGATTAATTTCTTCATGGAGACGCGTCGCATCAATCCTGTACGCTTCGTGCAAGGTCTCGAGCGATAAATTTAACGGACATCGCCACTACAACGAATAAAGGACCTCGATGTAACGGGGCGAAGGAAGAGACGGGGGAGAGGAATAGGAGTAGGAGGGGTAGGGGGTAGGGAGGGGGGGAAGGGGAGTAAGAGGGTAAGACGTCGCATCGCCGCGCAAGGTTGCGAAGCAAGGTTGGTGTGTCTCGCGGTCGTACTGGTAACAACGGCTAGAATCTACCTTAGTTTGGTATATGCAGTTAAACAATCGGACCAAGTACAACGCATTAAGGGAATTAATTAACTAGATACATCGGGCGCCTATAACGGAACGCCCCGTCCGAAGGTACGAGAGAGAGAGAGAAAGAGAGAGAGAGAGAGAGAGAGAGAGAGAGAGAGAGAGAGAGAGAGAGAGAGAGAAAGAGCGAAAAGCGACACGAGAATTCGTTATCGTTAAAGTCCTTATCGAGGTACGAGGAAAGAGGGGGAAGAGGAAACGGCGGCTAAATTACGACGGGGAACACATACACGATACATGCTATTACGAGAAAATAATAGATATCGTTAAACGTTAATTATCAGCCGGCCCGACTTGGCAAGGATCGATGCGATTCAATGCCACGTCGTCCTTCGGTTTAACAATTTATCGTAGACATCAATAACGATAAGTTTCGCTTGAAAGTAAGTGTGTGTGCGTGTGTGTGTGTGTGTGTGTGTGTGTGTGGTCAAGTACGTATCTTTGTACGAATACGAGAGTATCTCGATCTAGAGAAAAGTCGACGAGAGGAAGAATCGTTCTCTCACGATTAATGAAATCAACGTCTTCGACGATAGATCGCGATACGCGCGTGATAAATGCCTAACAATTGGTCGGTGAATCTCGTTAGACGACAGCTTGTTTGGGGAACTACAGTCATGGAAGCGCAGTTGTGCTCGTCGCGATGCTACATGCCGACACGAGAATCCAAACACGTGGCTCGGAGATTTTCATCCCCGAGATGGCGAATCACCGGCGCGGATCCTCCCCGTGCGTGCGTAGGGGATGGTTGGGGAGGGATGGGATGGGGAGGGGAGGGCGAAGATAAGGGTGCCGAACTTCTTCGAACTCAGTTCGCGCTTCGATCGCGCGCGCGCGAAGAAATGCAATTGCAATGGCGATTAGAGGGGAAGCGAACAAGTCCAACGGAAAAGCTCACCGGCGCTAGACGATACTCGGTACATATACGTGATTAATGATCGCTAACTACCCTCATTTAAAATACTGTCTGGTTTCGATCGACCGCTATCGGCGTCGATAGAACAGCTACGTGCTTCCGGGACATTGCTGGTATAATCATCGCATTCCCCCCTCTCGTTTCTCCCTATATTGTTTTATTAAACTTACGCGCTAGCTTGTGTGTATATATGTACGTATGTACACGTATGTATATAGATATTGTATACATACAATATATAAATCAATTTTCATATATATATATATATATATATATATATATATGTATGTATGTATATATATATATACATGTTTTATATATATAAGAGATATGGTAAATGTATATAATAAATTAATTATTAATGTCGTTATTAAACTTAATTACGATGCGTCGCGTTAACAACTAATGATATGTACTCGTTTTGAACTATAGCGTTAGTTTGATGCGACCCTGAGGTGGTCGGGCGACGCCTTCGACGATCGAGAAGCGATTGCAGGCGGCGAGATAAAGAGACTCGATGGAAATCACCCGGCCAGGGTTACGCTCTTATTCCAACTCACGACGATCTTCTATCTTTATCCCACCCGCGCGCGCCCTCCGTTTAGCTCGCGCTCTTATTCGCGAGAGATTCGTGTCTCTCCTCCGGCATCTCCTCGGTTACGAATTCATCACGGAAGGGCGGATACGGAGAAAGAGGGAGAGAGACAGAGAGAGAGAGAGAGAGAGAGAGAGAAAAGAAAATTCCACACTCGTAAGAATTCTGATTCTCGTCATTTCTATGTTTTAACTTGCATCTCACGCATTCATTTCATCTCGGCCGGTCCCGCCGGCCGCCCGATTCCGCGAATTCCGCGTTTTGTCGAATCAACAACCCTCGGCCGATTAGGCGAGCGGCGACGATTCTCGTCGGGTCACCGCACCGCAAAAGCCTTTTGTGACCTCCCGCGGCCGCTCTCTCGAAAAATGCGCGACCCGCGCCGCAGACGGACTCGGCGGTCGCGCAGCGGCGGTCTCGCCGTCTCCTCTAATGTCGCTCTTCTCTCTTTTTTTTCTCTCCCTCCCTGGAACAGGGGGGGAGGACTTCTTTTTGCCATTCGCACGGTGCAGGCGATCGATATCTCCCGCGCGTATTAACTCGCGCTTTTGAAGCTCTAACGAATTCATCGCTACCGCTTCACTATTGCTCGTCGCTCGGGACGATGCTCTTTTATAGAGGCCTTCTCTCTTTCTCTCTCTATTCTTTTTTTATATTGTCATACAGTTGTTGCGTCGTTCGCTGTCCCTAATGCTCACCCTCCGCTCTCGCCTCCCTAAAATCGAAAATCCGCAGCGACGAGGCTTTCGCTCTTTAAAGCGCTCTCGATTGCGCGGGTGAAGGATATTCAATCGCGAGAGCGCGGGCTGAAAAATATTCGCGACGGGGGAGGGTAACCCCGGCTCGATTGCGGCGCGAGTTCGCGCGCGGGCGGATTTTCGAAGGATTTTTAGCCGCTGCCTATTTGTAAAAAATCGATATAATCGCATTTGTAAAAATCGCGCGCAATGTAGCGCACCCCGCCGCCGCTTTTCGCGGCTTATTGCTGCTCGCTTCTCGATCGTTTCCGGCTGCGCACCGGCACCTCGCTTTTGTATGACATCTCTTTTGTTCTCTCTCGCTTAATCCGGCACACGCGTCGAGATACGACAGCGCGTACGCCATGCAGGCAATTGTTGATATGTATCGTTTTCAGCTTATGGCTTATTGCTTAACGTACAGCTACGGCTCTTATAAATCTAATGTCTTATATCTATTTCTACGCCTGTGCCAGCGGCGCGCAAACTCGCTTTTGTCAACCGGACAAATATCTCCGGAAACATTAAGATAAATCGCTCAAGTAACGCGGTGTTAAATTAATTAAACGGCAAGCGAATGAGATTCCGAATTCTTCTGCTCTCAGAGTCTCGTTAAACTTGTTGGTTTAATGTCGGAGAAATCGATTCGATTTACTTCGAACAGAAAAAAAAGAGGGAGGGAAACAGGAAAAGGTTGGAACCGAGCTACGCGCGATACTGCAATCTACAATTGGTAATTTTCTTTTTTTATATATATTGCTGTTATGCTTGTTTATTCGATCCTTATGTCGATGCATCGCAACAATATGTCTGGATTAGTTGATCCACGCAAATGAAACGTGCGAATTCGATAGAGAGGCGAGATACGATGTGTCAATCGTGAGTTCGGTTTATCGTCGTTATCTTAAACAAGATATTAAAATTATTAGCATATCGGCATCTATTGCACGAGAGAATGAAACCGACAAACGGACCCCGTTCCGCGCTGTCGAACGAAATTTGTTCCGCCGCGGAAACTAATCTAAACTCTCCTGCCAAGAAGCCTCCAAGAGGAGAAAGAAAAAAGACGCGAGGCTCCAGAATAAAAAAGACAGAGAAGGATGCGATAAATGCGTAAAGCAAACTGGCAAATCAGTGATTGCACTTTCAAACGCTCGCTTATTCGGCTTTGCGCTTCGTGATCTCGCAATGCTAGAAGATCACTCTTCCTCCTCACTCCGATGCAAATGAATCGCAAGCGACTTCCGCAATCGGTTAACAAATAAACATAACAATTTTTCAAAGGAGTTTCTCATGTTTAATAACAATGAAGGAAGGATAGAGAGGCATCCACGAAGGGGGGGGGGGGATGAAACAAGGCAACGAGAACTCGAAGAGAACAGAAGAGGACGCTGGTTATCGTGCTGACGGTTCGGTTCCCCTCACTGTCATCAAAAATAAATCACTGCAATTGAGATTACGCCAGACAGCAACACATAGTACGTTAGTCTGATCACTGAGGAGGGTTTCTAAATGAATTCTGATTTCTTGTATAAGGGAACGTATCCGTGCAGCTCCCTCGTGAAATAAGGCGCGCGCAGGGCGCTTTGCGAAGCGTCGTATCTTAACTTAACTCTATCTACACGTTTGTCAGAAAGATAACAACTAGCCTACGCCGAGTCGGACGTGCATCGGTTCGTGCGCGTGCTTTGATCCAGCGATCTCGTTCCTCGCGCGAGCAATATCAGATATTTTGGAGGGCGAGTCCTCCTGGTTGGTGCGATTCGTCCCATTGAGGACGCTGTCGCCCCGATAAAGTATCCGATATCTCGTCGACAGGGTCGCCGATCGCGCTCGCCACGCAAGACCAAGGAGACCGAAGGAAACACGCGTGCACGTGCGTTATTTCCCCACCGTTTATTCCTGATCGTGGAAATTTCCTTGGAGGATGGTCGTCGTGATGTCGAAACGAAGGAACCCGTCGAAAACTGGGACGCATCTGTAAGCCTCGAACGATCGAGGACTGATAACTGCTGGAGAAATAAAACGTTGTAAAGAAAGATGAAAACAGGGCGAGATTCTGAGATAATGACATCCGAATTGTCGCCAGCCAAGTCTTGGATCTGACTGGGAATCATCGGTCTCCCCTGCGATGAGCTCGCGTCCGTTATCATGTTGCATCGTACAACGCTCGCGATGCAGATTGTTTCGTTCGGATTTGTCTTTGTTTCACCGGACGGAGCCGAACTTGAACTTGAGTTATTTCACAGGAAAGTTCCTCGATCGGGCAGAGAGCGCGATGGCAGCTGGAGAAACAGATCGGCACGCGTGTGCGAACGGATAGGAGAGAAGGCGAAATAAAAATCGGTATGAAAATCGGAATGCATTCAGGCGGCTCTTGTCGGAGGGGTCGTCGCGTTGACTTGGTCTCTTAAATAAATCAGTGCTTTTCCCCCGGGATGCGCGATACAAACGGCGAAGGAGAGCGAGTCGGTCGGCAGGGCAGAACGAAGACGCGTCAGGATATCTCGAGATGGAGGGTGCACTCTTCTGCCGCCGCCGTCGCCGTTGACTCGTGAAAGCCGATAAGAAGGAACAGGAAGGTAAGCGCGAGTCGCAGCTCGCGCGTGTACCGTACATTGTATCGTAGATCCACACAACATGTCCTCCCATTCATAGATTCTCTGCTCCTCGAGAGAACTCCCTCCGTTCGCCAGAGCTTTCGTTCCTTTTGTACTCTTTATTTCCCATCCGCTCGCTTCGTGACCCCTCGGTCCCTGCTGTTGGCTGTCTTAGCGATCGGGTTGTAAATTGAATTTCTCTACGCGGATTCTCCGCCTGCTTTCGCGCGGTCAAACACCACGCGCGGCTAAACTCGTGCCGAGTGTGAGCTCGCGGAGCCGCGAGAATTCGTGGCGAGCGCGACGCCGAGAGAGCACTCTCGAGCGATCCGAGCGATTCAATGATCCGAGGATTCATCGAAACGCGAATTCGAATGACCCAAGGATCGTTGAGCGTCTTCTTATCCTACGCTTATCAGCTATGATATGTTGTTTTCCTTTTTAATGACTAGCGCCCCGAACGCGAGGGTGCACGCTTCCAGAAAAAAAGAGACGTCCGCGTGCACCCTTCCTTGTCTTTGGTTTCATTCGTCGCCCCGTGTGTCTACCCGCTCTTCGTGCTACGTGAAACTCGAGGGCCTATATTTGTGCGTCAATTTCCTCGAGGAAATTCTATCATGTCGGGATACGTGTATGATGGATTACATGTCCAATGGCATCTCAATGACACGGAGAAAGCTTCCAAAGAGGGCTGAGACAGAGGGCTGAGTCTTGGTACTGGAATTTTGTTTGTTGGGAGCGAAAACTCCCGCGCGATTAAATCTAGAATGCCGGATGTAACTAAGGATCGTTTCTATCGAGATCGATTCGCTCCCGTACACGCAAATATCGTCACACGTGCGCTTCGGATGGCATGTGCTACTCGCGGAATTTAAATTGCCGAAAATCTAGACGAACATTTGTTTCAGAGCTGCACTGAAATATTTTCCGTAATCCCTATTACGAGGGATGTCCGAACGAATAAGCTCCGTTTTTCGGATCGGTATAAAAATTTCAAAGCTTCCGGGATCTGAAGCGTGAAAAAATTTGCACGAACAATTAATTAAATTTTTGTGGAATAACGGCCATGTTTTCACGCTTTTGCGCTTTCCCTCGCCCCACGCTCCAGTATTCCGCTTCCCGTTGAACTGTCAGTTTTATCTTTATAGCAATACCAAAAAATACACACGCAAAGATACCGTGATGGCGAACAATGTCCATTCAAGGAGCGATTATATCCTTTCGGATATAGTCAGCGCGATGAAACAATTAAGAGATTTCAAAAGACAAATGGATTTGTTTAGTTATAATCAAAATTATAACCGAATTGCATTAGCGAGATAAAATGAAATAGAGATCATCAAGACGGATTCTCGATTGATTCGAGGATCGTTTATTACTGTGGCGTAGCAAAACGGTAACGAGCACTGTGCAGAATTCAATTCGGTCCGCTGACACGTGCATTCCGGAAGAGAATTCCGCGTGTATTATTAAGCCGCTATTCCGCGAAACTTCTCCGGGGTTGATTGCCGCGTTATTATTATCCCCTGCGACCGCGGTAACTCGCCACCCACGTCTCGCTATCGCATAGTAATGCGCGATTAAGGGAAAATCGATCCTGAATTTTATCGTGCCCCGTAGTAACACGCTTAGATAGCCGATAGTCGATGTACCATAAAACACCCTCTACCGCCACCCTGCAGGAGCGACGTTTTTCACCCTCGCCCGCGCGATCTATATCCAATTTCCCCGGATGCATTGTCCCTCTCTGTTTGCAGCCGCGAGGTCGAATATCAAGATTTATTTGGCTCATTTAATTAGATGAACCTACGACCTAAGCCCGCGTAATTCCTTTATTCATGGCTGATCACTAGGCAGACCTCTCCTCCCTGCCGAAGTCCAGCTCGACTCAAGTTGGCGGATGCGTTTTGCATAGAATACATATTCATCACACGCGAAAAGAAGCATCCCCCGCGACAACGTGGAATTTCACCGTTCGTGCACCGATATTAGCGAAGGCGAAAGAGTATGAAGACTACAAGACTACAAGGAAGATCCCTCGCGATCAATCGCGCTTGCCGAACAACGATGGTTACTTTCAAAGCTAACGCTTTCCAAGCCTCTCGCGATTGCTATCACTCGAAAAGCGGGGAAACAGCTCGGGAATATCCGTTCGATGAACAAGTTTATAAATTTCATCGGTACCTTCGCGCTTGGCCAAAAATACATATTCATCCCGACCGCTTCGCAGAGGGTGCATTCGTAATGGAGACGAAAGCTACAAGGGGAGATCCACCGGATCCGTGTACGTTTCGCCGGACATCCGCGTGAATGGTGAGCGATATCGATCAGTCGTGGGTACAAGAGGTTACTCGGCTATAGGGCAACTGTTTCCGAAAGACTGATTCTACTTGCTACACGATGCGAATATCAGATTTCGCGTGGGTCGACGGACGCCCACGTCGCATCCGCGTGGATCGCGGATTCCTCGCCGTGTTCTCAACGTTAGTCGTCTACTAAGAATGCCGGCGAAACGGCGAGTATATTATTCGCGCACGTATCAATCCCGCGTTTGCACCTTGAAGCTAAAAAGTATGCTTTCTCATGGCACTCGAGACAGGCCGCACGGAAGAACTGCGCGGGATTGACCGGACATCGACGAATGGAAAAGAGAAAAAGGGGGGAAAAATGCTCGCTAAGAGGAGAAAGGGGGTGTTAACTCCCGTTGAAGCCGGGGTGAATGCCCGAGACCGGGGCCGTGGAGGCCGAGGGAGAATATCGTGATCGCGCGCACGATGTGCGCCAGGGAATGAAACTTTTACCGACTCTCTCTCTCTCTCTCTCTCTCTCTCTCTCTCTCTCTCTCTCTCTCTCTCTCTTGTGCGCGCGTGCGCGACGAGAGAGACGGCGATAGGAAGGAGCAATATTTATCTTTCCCCGCTGTAGAGATCACATTTCTCGCGGTTATAATTTTAACGAGGACCATGCTGGATGGCATGATTCGGTGCGGGGGGGGGAGGGAGGGGGAGGGAGGATTTATCAGAGCCGCGATAACGCAGCGTTTCTTACCAACGGGAATCACCTCCCCTCCCCCCTGCTCCTCGCGAGCGCTGCTCTGTAATCGAGAACGTATGGGAAGATCGATCGGCCGGGCCGGTCAGGTGAATTCTCATTTCAAGAAATTCTGACACCTCGACACTTCGGGCCGGCGAACAAAGAAGCGCGAGGAACACGATTAGCCATCGCTCGTTGCGATTTCGTGCGGGAGAGTGCAAAAGGCTCGTTCGGGAATGCTCTTTCGATCCTCGAAGCAAGCGTGCACGGTGAGGGAATTAAACGTGACGGCCTACGCTTCTTAGCTTATCGCTGCCGTGCCTTCCTTAAAGAAGGCCTAGAGGTTCCTTAATTGGGTGCGGAGGCCGGAAATCATAACGTGATCCGTTCGTTCGCCACGAGAAGGAATATCGAACGATACTTGCTACGAACAGACCTAACGTACAAAAAGGCATCATCAGCCGGCAGACGGGAGGGTGAACGATCGCAGCAGCAGAGCCGTTGAGACAACTGCCTGGAATTCTTTAACTCGGACCGGACGTGCAGTTTTTTTTTCTGGTTTACTATATATATATATATATATATCTTGCTATAAATAATAAATCTATATGTAAGACGAAGACTCCTGCACAGACTTGAATTGGCGACAGAAAAATCTAACATATCCGTCCAAAAAATCCAATCACTCGTGATCGAAGGAAACCGAGGCGCTGCAAACTGAAACAAAAACATTGACCGGGTCGTGACTTTCAGATATCTTGGAGCTAACATCACAAGCAATGTGATGCAAAGAGCTGAAAGAAGAGGTGCAAATGCAAACGACCAAAGCAGTCTGGTTACGGAGAAACAAGTACATGATCTTAAGAAGCAAGGATATATGAAACTTATTACGCCATCGAAACAATCGAATCACTAAACACCTAAACACCTAAGAACAATGAAGAAAATGAGGACTTTAACGTATATCACTAGCAACACTCTGTGAGAATTCGCAACAAGGACATTGGCAACATCTGCGAGATTCAAGATATCATAAGATGGAATCAAGGAACGAGCATGAAGAGATCACAGCAGAAATTGCAGAAAATGGAAAATGGAACACCTCCAGGCCTCCTGGACGGTCTTCGAAACGTTGGTGTGAAGATTGGACATCAACAGGACAGGCATACACTGAATAAAAGAACGCAAAACATGATCCCATAAGAAGAAGCAGAAGAAGAAGAAGAAGTAATAAGTCGTTTGTTATCGTGTCAAGCGTGACGTGATGATTTCCTTCCGTTGCGGTCCAAATCGTATCAAAACATGTAGCGAGACACGCCTCAATGATCTCAAAGTGATCGTGACGGAGAGTACAATGTTGGAGCAGCCAGCAAATTCAAAGATGATCAGCGAATAGTCGATCATGCAGGAAACAAAAAGAGGACAGACACGGCGAACAATTACGCTAGGAGAAAAGTTTTCGAGCGGAAATGGTCGTTCGCAAGCGGCAGCGGAAGACGTCAGCGTCTTCTGGTGAGAATCGAGATCAGAAAACCAGCGCGCCTTCAGCGAAAGAATCGGACGAGCCGCTTACACATCGAGACGAGTTCCATCAATCTTGGAGGTGCGCAGCATGTGCTCGCCGACTTTTTGGGGAAAGAGTATTCCGGCATTCCGGCATCGGCGAAGAACACGGCGAAGAACGACACACGGGGGTGGCTTCTTCGAAGGGCATTCCGCGGGATAATATTATTATAAAATACATGGCAAATCACCGCAGTGGATTTTTGCGTGTGGCTAAGCGACACTGAGAAAGGCAATGTCGCGTGTCACGCGTGGACTATTAATAAACTCGCTTGGTCATCAGTCAAAGCGGAATTGAATATTCGTCCGCGAGATTAAAGGCTTCAGCGGGGGCCGGTAGCGTGACTTTTTCAAATTCGTCCTCGGTCACGCCGTCACGAGTTATTATGCGTAATTGAAAGTTTAGCCGCAGCATCAATCGCTCGAGTCCACTTCCACGCCGCAATTGCTCGTTCAAGTTATTATCTCGCGAAATCGATAAATCAATCGAGATTAGTGTTCGAAATTACTCGAGCCTATACGAGATCATACAGATACGCACAGGAACGTCAATCATATCTTCGCTCGTTACGTCGTTATGTTAATCGCGAAAGTCTTGCACCCCGAGCGTTCCGCGGAGCGAGCTGCTTAAGAACAATCAAAGGGTGTTTGAGGAAATTGCAATTTATGTAAATGCAGCCGCGTCCCCGAGCAAAGGTTGGATCAAAGCGTGCGCGCGGAAAGGAAGATCGACATGGCGCGACTCTCTTTGACTCGAATCACTCGAGACCCAAAATTATCGTGGCTGAGACCTCGCGTTAAGCTTTCGGAATCGATGACTGAGCCGCCGTTGCGGCCGCCGAGCAAATTGCAGCGGCGAGGTAATTAACGAAGCTCGCGTGCGTAAAGCGAGGACTTTTATACCTCGGAATGGCGATAAATAAAAACCAGACTAACAGAAATAAACTTGAATGAGTTTCTGCCTGCCAGTACCAAGGGCCATTTAAAGGAGGTGTTTTCTCTTCTCTTGATTGAAAAGTGATTTGACCTCTTTTCCTCGTTTCCCCTTTTAGCTTTCCTCCTTTTTTTTTCTCCTTTTCTTTTTCTCTCCTTTTTTTCCCAACTCTCCCGGAACCGATCGATTTGATTCTAACGGATCGATGATAATAGCGGGCCGATGATGATCCGTCCGTCACCTGTTACTTTCGTTCGTTAACTTGGAGGATATCGGGCAGATCGAGGACAATGGTTAACGTTTTTCGAAAATCTGGGAATACCGGGAGGATGAAAAATCGATCGGCGAGAAAGTAGCGCGAGTAAATAACAGGCAAGTTTTGCATTTCAAGTAGCACTCGGAGGAGAGATCGACGCATCTGGCCATCGTTCCGATTCCCGCGATCTCCGGCCCCGTTGAAACGAGGCCCAAGGCGACCGAGGTGTTTATCGCGCGAATTAACGCATTTTGCCGCGCATGCACGACTCGCTTGCGCCGCAAAGCAGATTATTTATGGCGCCGTATTCTTACGAGAGGGAAGAGTTGATCGCCATAAAGCTCTCGTTAGTCGTGAGTCGCTGCCTTTATCTTTCTCTCTCGTTCCCCGATAAACGCGAGGGACGACAAAGCATCGTCGAATGATTTTGATTACCGGTTACTCGTGTCTCTCCACAAAGCCCAGGCAGTAACGTAAATATTCTCGTAAATGTTAGACAAATTGTCAACAAGTTGTCAACGCGTATAATTCGTTCTCATGACGCCCGACGTGCCTTTATACGGAATTCGCGAACAGACCGTAAAGGACGTTAATTAACTCCCATCGCGCAACGCTCATCATCTCCGACGACGTCGTGCCGAATTATTAACTAGCCGTGTAATTATTAAGAGCTCCCTCAATGACGTGGCGTGGAGTACATTCTGTACGGACGTGATAAATTCTTGATACGTTTGCGTTGTCGCGGAACGTAATAATCTCGCCTCAATGAGTTTTCGTAGAATTCCGTTACATCCTAAATATGACGTCGCGCGGAAAAAAAATTGATAAATAATCGATTCTGAGAGCAACCGCGGTCTCTAAAGTCTCGGCGAACCGTTCCGTCTACGCTGCAGTTGACGAGTTTATTCGCGGTTGGTCGGATTCCACCCTGCTTCTCTTCGTATTCCCAGAGGAACGCTTGCGCCGATATCCAGTGTCAGAGAACGATGGAGAGAATGCTCTTTCTCTCTCTCTCTCTGTCTCTTTCTCTGCCTCTTTTCCCCGCGCGTGAAAGAGAAGGGTGAAATAAGCCCGGGGAGGGACGAGAGAGAGAGAAAATAAAAGACTGCCTCCGGTTTCCGATTCTCCTCCGAAAAAAGGAACGAGCCGGCATAATTATATCTATCTCCTCGTTGCGGTGATGGATCGCGCATGCGCGGGACGCGCGCAAATGAAATCTCCTTCGATCTCCCGTTAATCGCACGAGAGTCCCTCGCGTTATGTAATATAATCCCCTCCTTTTAACGACATAAGCGATATAACAACTTCCAATGTGGATTATAAAAATATTCAATCTTTCTCGTTACGAACTAGTTAACCTATATTGATATACGTAAACTATCGATATGTAAAATTGATATGTAAAGTCACGGACCAATGTGATCCGCAGTATGCCGCGTGGATCCACGGGACGATCCGTTGTCGTCACGTGAATCCGCGTCTCTACTTTATTTTGGCCGGCGTTACTGTAACTCTGTGTGTGTGTGTGTGTGTGTGTGTGTGTGTGTGTGTGTGATGTTACGTGTCAGCGTGTGCGTATGCTTGTATACACGTCTGATAATTCAATAACAAGACACCAGTCCCGCGTGCATCCCGCGTTAATAACGGTTTATCGACGTTGCATCCAGAATTGTTCGCGTAACATGGGCGTGTTGTCGATCTCTTCGAAAACAAGCGAACTGATAATCGATGCGTACAACGAGCTACTTATCTTTGCCCTTTGAGGAAATTAAGTATCCAGGCTGATCGATACCACGCAATCCCGCGAGGAACATAACATCAGCAATTCCGGATCCTTTTCCGATGATGACCGAGAGCCGTGTCCCTCTCGAACAAGAGAGACACGACTGTATTCGATCTCGATGAAGTAGGTCACGCTGAACACGCGTTACTGGATGCACGCACGATTCGCGTCGATAACGAACGAGTCGGGACTCTCCACGATGGTTATTCCTCCGGCCAGCCGAGGTCCTCCCCGACAAGTTCGTAGAAGCGTTGATTGTGCTCGTTGAAGAACTTCCTCAGCTTCGTGACGACCACCGGGCTGACGCGTGGATGACGTCTCCCCTTGCTCTCCCTCAGACACTTCTCCGAGGTCTCGTTTCTCAGGCAGTAGAAGCCTTTGGTGTGGTTAAAATAGAAGTTCTGCCTGCCGATGCGCGGCTCCAACCCGAGGAAATTCTCGATACGGCGCAGCTGGGGCACCGGATCCTCGATCAACTGATCGCCGTTCACTATGAGGATCTGTTCCCTGGGGAACACTTCCAGCCAACGATGCATGTAGGTGTGATACAGGGAGATGGCGACCGGCCTGTAGGATTCATTGATAGTGCCGTCTGGCCGTATAACGAGTTCCTCGAAAGAGCGCTGCGAAAAAATCGCTTGCTGTTGCTGCTGTTGCTGCTGCTGCTGCTGTTGTTGCTGCGGGGTGCCGTTCATCAGCGTGGACGCAGTCGCTGCATGCGTGCGTAATTGCGTGTAATCCGATATCGCTCTGGTGACCGGTTCGCGCACGATCAGCAGCAGCTTGACGCTGCCGTTCATCGCGCGGATCCTCTCCGGCACTTCCGGCGTGACGAAATAGCTGGGGCTCTTCTCGATGGTGATCTGGCCCTTGAACGAGTACGGCATCTTGCGGCGGTACCATTCCAGGCCCTTGCCGTAATTGTCGTCCCGGTCGAAGAAGTGCACCTCGCCGGCCGCCTTCTGTATCTGCGGATGCAGGAACAGCATCTCCAGCAGCGCCCGCGTGCCGCACTTGCGCACGCCGATTATGATAGCTTGCGGTAGATGACGATTCGTGCGCGGGAAGTGAACCTTCGAGCTGGAGAAGAGGAGAGGCGGCGTCACGCGTACCTGCCACGGATCATCGTAATGTGGGATACATGTATGATACGTGTCGTGGAAAATTGAGATAATATACCCGATCATCGAGGGTACGCATACCTGAGAGACCAGCTCAACCGTGCGCCCCTCGACGGCGGAAACCGCATGGAGGCTGTAAATGGCACTGTCGTACAAGATGTGGAAGGTGAGGAAGAGAGACAGCAGGGCGACCGATAGGAATGCCACAGCCATTTTCGGTCTGGATATACCGACCACCAGAACGCAATCCGACGCGTCGCCCTCGGCCGGCCTCATGGCGGAGCGGGACATCCACCTGCAATCAAAGGGTCAGACAAGACTCGGCTTGCCAGCCGCCAGCTGTTCGAAGCAAAGTATCGAGCACGAGTTCGCGCGTTGGAGATACTTTCGGTTCCCGAGGAGGAGCGATCGTGTCCCCCGTGCTCGTTTTTCTTTTCCTCCGACACGCAACAGCACCATTAGTTCCGGATCAGGTGCTCTAATTTATTCTCTTCTCGCTGCGAGCCACGACGATCAAGCCGCGCCGCCACGATCGCCGTAATACGTTTCACGGATCTGGACTGATCCGACTGATGTGGGCGGCTGACGGCTCACTTGCCTGATGCCTGATCGTTAGGACCATCACGATCGGTCAGAAACAATTCGAGGCTCATCAGGAAACGCGAAGATCAATAGGTCAGCCAGTTAACGCACGTGGCGGTTCTGACCGAAGGAGTTAAAACAATTTCGAGCCACCGCAGCGGCCCGCCGTGGCTCGATAATTATGCGGCTGATTGGAATTTACACGAAACGCTACGGTAAGCTGGCGCAACAAATTTATCGCGGGAGCGCTCGCGTGACAGACGAATAAAGCCGGCTTGTCAATGCCGTGCTCGCTAATTTCGTTCGCCATTGAATGCGGGCTGAAAAGTATCGAGCGACGGATTTACCGACGTTCCGCGAATCGTATGTTAGGATTTTGCGGCTTTGTCCACGGACGATAAATCATTGACCCGCATCCTGTCCGAAACGCGGAAAACAGTGGACCGTCATCGACGCGAACAACCGTATTATCTTGCGGCAATTCGCAAGCGAGCTTGAGCTAAGCTCGTGTCCCGATCTTCCATGCTCTGTGTCGCATGCCACGCCGGAGGTTTTGCGTTGCTAATAAATTATTTTTCGCGTGCGGATGTTGTTTATTACGATCTGAGATATTAATAGAATTTCTCATTCAATTTGCATTCGCCGCCTGCATTGCGCCAGTTGATGACAGTTTTTATATTTTAGCAATCGATAGTAATATCCCGCGAATTCCGGATCGCCTAATTAAAGGGACGTGTCCCAGATCACTTGACTCGAACAATTTGCATATTCCCTTCTCCCGTGGATATGTCTTAATTATATATCGTTCCGCATCGATCTCAAGCGTCAGCGGGATGCGCGACAGACGGATGATTAAAAACGAGCGTTCTCGGCTCGACTGCTCCTCCAAACTCCAATCCGTTAACGTCGTCTCGGCTGGAACGTTAGCGCAACAGGCGCAATGTAAATCTCGCGTTTCCTCGCGCGCGCGCACGAAATAAAAGCGCCGCAGCGAATCGCGAGACTCGCGAGTGACGAGAGAGAGAGAGAGAGAGAGAGAGAGAGCGTCGAAGAGCGCTCTCAAACTCTCGGGACAGCTAACGAACCCCTCACCCCCTCACCCCTCCCCCTCCCCCTCGCTGAAACCAAACCCTCGTGGGGAGGGTGGGCGGACGAGGGCGCAAGGAGGAGAGAGGAGGGCGAGCGGAGGGCGATCGATCCGCCATAAATGATGCAGAAAGGTCGGTACCCCTGAGACAGAGAGCGCAATCTAAATTTGATGCATCTTGCATCTTGTATTCCAACGTAATGGCTTTTCCTAACCGTCGTTCGTCTAACCGATACGCCGCCGATTACGTCATCGGTGGGAACTTTTCCCCCCGATTTCCTGGCTGATTTCCTGAGCTAATCAGGCGCGCGTCTCGCCGCTCGTTTCCAGTCGCGACGCGTGCGGCACAATCAGCGGACTCCAGGTCGTCGCTGCCGACGAATCTCTCCACCTTCCGCTGTTGTTATTGTTATTGCTATCTTGCGTTTAAAAATTCGCGCGAGAAAGATCGCGAGAAGAAATTACAGGGGTGTGTTAGGGGTGGCCGGGTAATCGGCCGCATCCGTTGTCCATTCATGCGGGAATATTCATGAGCATTCCCGCCGCTTCTTGCCGTTTCTTCGTCATCTCGTAAGTGGATACCTTGGGCAAACAGCTGAACGCACACGCGCCCGAATGTTCCGGCGTAATGTAATATTCAACGAGAGCCCGCTTTCATTTGGGGGAACGCTCGAACGAGCGGTCGTTATATTCGCTTTTCCATCGCGCAACGGCGGCCGTTTGAGGCGCAAGTTTTCTGGCTAAAATTTGCTTTGTGCACCACGCCATGGCGCGGCCGAGGTGTTTCCGTGGGAAATACACCGGCCGTGTTACCCGTGAACAAATTGCAATTTCCAGAGTTGCCTTCCGCGTTGTTGCGCTACTGGCGGCGCTCGCGCACACGACTACCCGAAATGACCGCTATTTGCTCATTATCGCCGTAACGTATCAACGTGCAATTACACGGCCAAGTGAATTTATAACGCATTAACAGCGCGATCTCGTAGGCGGCCGCGTCCGCCGAACTTGCCTCGCGACAAGGAAGGCACGACATTGACACTGAGAGAACAAGAAGCTGCCGCGGACGAAGATCCGAGACGTCTCGTTACGATCGAGGCACGTCCCGGCTCAATTGGGATGTAACGGAAGCGGCAATTTCCTCGTGAGAAGGACGAGCGAGGAAACCTTGATCGACTAATTATACGCGATTCCGTCCCGCAATTTTCGCGATGCCTCGACGCGATCGACCCGGTCGGCGAAAACGGAAAGAGAAACAGCCGAGATCTACAGAGATACGTCCACATGCGCGAGAAAAGTCCCTCCTCTTCTCCGGTATACTCACAGAACATCTATGGCAGATTGAGGAGACCACTCTTGACGAGGCCGCGCCTTGTTGGGCATTTGCGCGTTCTTCCTTTAGACCCTCACATCGCCGGAGTTCCTGAAACAGCGCGAATGCTCGTCGTTAGACGACCGTGCTTGCGCTTCGCATCTCGCTCCATCCAAGGATGAGCTCTGACGTGCGGCAGGTCATTATCCCGCGAGTGACACCGCATTGGCGCGACTTGGATCAATCGAATTAACTTGATTCTATAATTTCGCAGTCGAGCGTCGACGACCGGTCTCCGATGACGAGGACGAAACGGACACTGAGACGGTGCAATGGGAAATCAATTCTCTTTTGAATCCCTCGGTGACCCTCTTGCGCAAATCTTGCGCAACTTACACGGCGCGTAAATAGAATTGTCCGATGGAACGATAACTTTTCCCATTCTAAACTATCTGTTCCATCTATCGTTAAAAGCCCCGCGCACGTGGCGGCGTTTCGTCCAACGAGGTGGCGAGGTGTGTACGTTGTTTCCTCAGGGATAATAATCGCGGCTCTCGAATTTCGATTCTCGATTCTCGCGTCAGACGTCGCATTATTATCATCGCCGGCGATAACCCTTGGAAGCCCATCTCCAGAGCCTGTCTCCATTCCCGGCGAAACGCGAAGCGACGTCGATGCGTGTTCCCTGCGTTACGCTCGTCTCGTAAATAAGCAGAAACGGCGTTCCGCATAAAGCGGCCGTTCCTGTCGCTCGAGTAGTCTCAGACTTTTATTCGCTCTTTCGAGAATGGCGCAACGACGCAAACACGCGTATCCAGTCGCGTGACATCACGACATCGCGTCTACTTCCCATTACGCTCGATGATGCATCTAAGATGATGATGATGATGCATGCCTATGCGTGTCATGACGCTCTGGGCGCCCTAATTGCGCAATGCACACCGGACGTGCGCGCAATTACGAAGTAACGCTGCGTAACGCTGTGCTTAGAAGATTTGCATGGATGCCGAAGTGAATAAGAGAATCAGATGCCGAATGCAGCGATGCACGAATCGCAATCTCTTCCTCCCTCTCGAGGTCTTCGGACCTCGAATACCGCCGTCATTGAAAGAGCGCACATCGATCGATCCCCTCGACGATCCCCTTGATTCGTTTGCTCTAAACGCGCCTGCCTATTTTCATCCTCGGTCTGGCGATCGTCTGACGGTTGCGCGAAATAACAAGGACGCGTCGCGTCATCCCGCTCGCAACTCCGGGGGCGCATGAATCGATATATCGAATCAGCGGCGGGCTGATGTAATCCAACGGCGAGCTTTTCGCGTGCATCGATCCTCCGCGAGAAGGCGGAATTAACGATGAATGCAGGAAGCGAAAGCGCCTCCTCTGTTCGCTGCAGCATCCTGGTACCCCCGTTCTCCGCCCGCGCCCCTCCTCACCTTGTCGGCGGGAAGAAGTCGGCGGGGCGGGGAGGAGAGAAGGGCCGTTGCTTTTTGACAGGCCGGTACCGCCGGCGGAGATGGATCCCAGGGTAATCTTATGCATAAAAGGGAGGAATCAAGATAAAAGGACCGTTAGAAATTCAGAACGTAAACGCCGCCTCCCCCCCCCTCCCCCCGAGCGGAGCCAAGTGGAAGAACAATTCGTGCCCGCTGTTCTCCTTACGGGCGCGCACGTGCACGTGTAGCTCGGCCGAACGCTGAGCGGTCCGTTTTGGAAGCTTGGCAAATTGGAAGTCAAGCAAAAATCGTCAGGTGAATCGTCGTCAAAAGGCGACAATGGCGATTTATCGATTTCTCGACTTCTTGCTCTCTTTTTCTCTAGGGCGCTGCGGCGCAGAGGGGGAAGGAGCCGGGGGATTTTGGAGAGCTTCCGCAGGCGTAATCTCACGAGCGACTTTGATGACTCGGGATTTGAATAGTGCAGATTCCATCAGATTGCATGATCCCTGGTCGGAGGGCTCGCAAGAATCGTTCGAGACTTGCCACCGCTTTAACGGCCGCTTTGGAAGTTGCGGGTCGATGTGTCGGGAGCACGCGAAAACGGTAAAAGTTCGTCCGCGGTACCGGCAAGAGTAACGACGGAATGGCTGCACCCGCAATCGATACTTTCCCGGAAACTTGTAAATCTGTCGCAAATTTGACAAATCGCTCAGACAGCAATTTCTATTTTCATCGAACGAATGAACAATAACACGAAGGAGTATCCGTTTTCATTTAATCCCGATAAACGACATCGAAATTATCCCCCAAACACTATCACTGGGTACACTAGGTACTCAAGGAATCAGATCGCGCCTGTGCGTACGAGGCGGAACGTTCTCATTTTTCAAACGAAGGGAATCATCGTGCCGGAAACCGGACGTCGCGGATAAGACAGCTGCGGAGCAAGCATGACGAAAACGAGTGGCACGATATTAGAGATTCGCGCTGAAACTTACCTCGCCTTATCGAACTCTGGAATTATATTCAGCGGGCCAATAAAAAGGCGGCATTAAGCAGATAAGCTGCCACTTGTTAGTAAAGGATGCCTATCGCGTATTGTAGATCAATTTTTGCTGCTGGTCGGTTGGAGCTTCGTAAATGCGAATACAGAATTAAACGGAAGAACGTTGTGTTCGTTACGCAAGGGCAGATAAGAAAAGTGAAAAATCCTTGGGGAAAGAACCGCTCGTCCTGGTTGACCCTCTTCAGGAAATCGAGAAACATCTTCCCGACGTGTTTGTTCCCTAAATTTACAATCCTCCTTGCAATAGCTTCCCCCCCCCTCTCTCTCTCTCTCTCTCTCTCTCTCTCTCTCTCTCTCTGTTTCTTGTTAAAATTGCTTGACACAGTTCTCTCGATCATCGCGATTTCATCGCTGCGCAGCTCTAATTGCTGCGGTCCGTTGGGATGAACCTCGAAGTCGTGCGATTTTGCCCCGAAAATCCGAGAAATGATTTCTTCATTGCGACATTGCATCGTTTTCTCCATTTCCTATGCAAATCGATTGGTTCCCATCGTCTCAACAAATAAATACGGATGCACGAAAATATGCAACGCAAAGCGCAATGAGCGAGATAATGAGGAAACGTATATAGCAAGTATATAATAGAGCGTATGAGATGTAAGCGAAAGACACGAATACACACACTAAACGTTCTTCGCGGACATTGCACACGGGCCTCGCGTGTAAGTTCTTAATTGCAAATTCTTAATTCGGCATTCGGCGCACTCGGGTCGGATTAAATGGCGCAGGAGCATGCCTCAGAAATACAAATTCGAGCATAGCGTGAACGAAGCTCCGGCCACGATCTTCGTAATCGATGCTGCCGACTCGATTATGGTAATTTGTAGCGTTAGATATAGTTCGCGCTTGAAAACTTTGGGAGGCGACCGGCACCTCCCAGCAAGCGGAGCGCCCCGTCCTCTTTTCAAGGACAAAGATGCGCTCCATTATCTCGCTACACCTTTGACCTTTTTCGCACGGTACACGTAGTTATCCGGTTACTTAGCATATCCGGCTATAGAAAACAGGCTATAGGAAAAAGCGTCGATATCGAAGGCACGATGACGGAGCACCGGAAGGGAGATAAATGTGACATCGTTTTTTGCCTTGTCCCTCCTGTTCTATCTCAAATTAAACGATGAAATGATATTTCACGCGGTTTCAATGCGCGCACGCCGATATCAGGTGGTAGCGACGTGTGATCAATTTATTCCGCCGCAGAATCTCTCGATAGCTCTCGTCGTTGTTTTACGCGCAATTATTCACAACGATGGACGGCATTAAAGTATCTGTTATATTTGACCAGAAAACCGATAGCGTTTACCGAATTGTTTATCGAAAGACGCTTCCTCATAAATACTTTTACTCTTTCAACGACAACCGAGGAATTCTGCCGAGAGAATTCTAGGTCACTTTAGCATCGTTTTTGTCCCTATAAATAATTAATATTCCAACATCCAGTTTGATACTTTATCCTTGCGCTTAAACCTTTTTGTTCGGATTTCTGCCGCGTATTCGAACCGAGTTTGGGAATCGAGACCAAGAACGGGAGTCCGGCAGGAACCATCGCGATGTAACGGAACTTTCCCTCGCCTCGAGAGTACCGAGTACTCGAATACTCGGGAGTGGCTCAAAGTTGGGAGAGAAACCACGGCTGGATTACAAGCGTAGCCGACAATTAACGGTAACATCGTTCGAGCAACAATGTAGTAGGGTCCGATAGAAATATGAGATGAATAAGATGAGACGAGATGGTTTCCGGCGATGGTTAGATTAAAACTGGAAGAGGCACTTTATTCTTATCTGCGCTGTGATAAGATCTCGCGACTCTCGCAACTCTCTTGATTGCAAACTCTAAATCGACAGCTCTCAGCTATCGATAATTTGCGGCTCTTTCTGTCACGCAATCCTCGCAATCTTCGCTCGTCTTTGACTCTCTCGATCCTTCGATCTTTCGTTTCCAGAAATCTCCCCGCGCGTGACTTGTTTATCTTTAATACGTCTCATATGATTGCACGAAAATGAATATTTGGAATATTTGCATCGGTCAATCATCACGTATTATCATCCAATCTAGACGTTGCCTCGCAACTCTCGAGCGTCAACGATTCTCTCTCGCGGTCACTCTTTGTTTCTCGACATGACACGTCTGAACACATACGCACGTAATGCGCACACAACGTACAACGCTTCGATCCATTAATCATAACCGGTGTCTTTTCTCTTATCAGTAATAACAGTAACGACAAATCGAACATGTGCTGAGTACGTGCTCGTTTTTTGGTCTACAACGGTCGTTGCGAACGAGGATCTTGATCCTTGCTAATTTTCGCTTCAAATTGGGAACTAGAAGGCAACGGACGTTCAATCTTCTGTGTATCATGAATCTCAAGCACGGCGAACCAACGAACGGGCATTCTTTTGCTGTACATAGTGTAGATATCGTACATATTAAACCATGCGAGGTTCAACTTGAAGCTATTCTTTATTATCCAAATCCACCCGCGTAGTGTAAAGTTGGCAGATTCCAATCGGCGAAGGTCGACCGGAATTGTCCAATAATAATACGTAGTTTTCTTTATCATGATTTTTCGCATCACACATATATATATATATATATATATATATATATATATATATATATATATATATATATATACGCAGAGAACCACGGAAAGACGGGAGCGTGAAAATCTAAAGGTTAAAGAGTTTAATATGAGATTAACGTTCGATAATAGGCTCGAAGCAAGGCGAGTTTTTATAGCAATTCGGGGAAAACAAAGCATAAGAATAACACTTTCCGCGCCGTCGAAAAACGGCCAATATCCTCTTATGAAAATGTTTTTATGCTATTGAGACCCAAATCCATATCCAAGCATGCAACCGCATGAGTTCGACTAAGTAGACTCCAACCGGCGCAGGTCAGTTGGCGACCTTTTCACCAACACTTTTTCTCAATGTCCGGCGAAATCTCTGGACGGAAAGAATCGGGAGATTCATCGTGGCGAGCTTGTTTTTCATTAGAACAAGGCGCGGGGAAAAAGGGGGTCGGTCATGCATACTAATAGCGGGAGCAGTGGCGAATAACCCCCGTGTCCGCGCGTAAAAAGCCAGCAACCCCCGCGGAGAGAGCTCGCTAATTGCCAAGGGCCGGCGACTGCGATGACAAGGCTAAATGCTGGAAGCTTCAGCGCTGGAAATGCGCGCGAGGAAGGCGAAGAGCGTCCTCGAGCAGATCGATCGCTCGAGGAAGAGATTATTCGAGGAATCTCCTGACTCGCGAGCGAGCCGCGGGGTCGACTCTAGTCTCTTTCGAGTCTAGAACCCGAGGTCAGGGCTGGCGGATTAAACCGCGGACGCAGACCTCGCCGCTCTTCGTGACGCGTTCATTAATCAGTTGCGTAGGAGAATCGAGTTGGACACGTGAGCGCGTAAGCGGAGGCGTACCGTGGGCGTACGACCGATCGCAAGGGGTGGTAAGCGTAAACGTAGTACGGGGTAGGTGCGCTGGTGACGTTGGCGGTAGTAACGGTAGTAGGAGCAGCGTGCATTCTACCCCGTTCTGTCCTAGCTTATTGCCACCGGGCTGGACGGAAACAGACAGAGAGATAGATAGCTAGATAGATAGATAAATAGAGAGAGAGAGAGAGAGAGAGAGAGAGAGAGAAAGAGAGAGAGAGATGAGGGTGGTCGAAAGAGAGAAAGAGAGCGCATGCGCAGCAGGTACGGCCACTGAGTCAAGGTCTGGCTGATTGGCGATCGACCTGACCTCGCTTTTCTCCTTAGAACGAGTAACTGTCCGCGGGACATCGATCGGAGACACGCAATGCGTACGTGCGGGCGACGCATGCTCGCACGAGCGTACAGAGTTTGCTTCCGGCCGGATCCGGACGCGTCCCGCGATTAAAATTCGCAGGAAGCGTGGAAAAGTCCGGGAGGGACTCCTCGTTAGCAGCGTGGCGATGCTAAGAGTCGAGTGAATGAATCGACTCCCGCCGTATGCTCGCCGCGTGCTCTCTCTCTCTCTCTCTCTCTCTTTCTCTTTGGCTCCGCGAGTAGTAAAAGCCGCTTATTGATCAGACGCGAGCGCGACGTCGGGCGCACGCGAGGACGGGCGACCAGCGTGGGCGACAGAAATTAACCCAAATATACTTCCGCGGATGTGTCACGGTTATCCGAACTGTGAATGAGCGAGTCGGGGTCGAATCAACGCGCTATTTAAATGTCGGCCTGCGTGGCGAACCTTCTCCCTTTTTTTTCCGCCGGCTCATCTCATTAGTCGGAAGCCGCGGCCGCCTTGCGGATCCCATTTGCTCGCTCAGAGTCAATATTTGATCAAGCGCTAACGGGCACGCTTCATCCGTGAGAAATTCCGCGCACGAACGCCGCCGGTACGAGTATCCAAACGGCCGCGATAAAGCGGCCGCGGTAATCACCTGCAATAAGCAAGATACGGAATTAACGGGCCACGCATCGCGAGATACGAAATAGCGAATTTATTATTTCCACGAAACGGCCGTGGAGAACGCGTTTCGAAACGCTCATGAATATTCACAGAGGGAGAAATACGCGCGCGCGCGCGCGCGCGATGACCAGCCACGCGTCCGTTTTGTTTGTCGTACCGCTTATAGCTCGCTTTAATTAATTTTTCGTAATTTGGAAAAGGTACACGTTGAAGAATGGAAGTAAATATTCATTGTACAGTTAAACGAGCGGAGTCACGGGACAGCGTCGGCGTCGGCTTTCTAGTAAATTCATTGGCTCGTCGAGCTGTGCGCTGGGTGCTTATGAATTTATGAATATTGCTAAAGCTGAAATCGGGTCGGGTCGGAAGTTCACGTATTCTTCCGGTGCGGTGCGGCCGCATAATCCCGCATGCTTCGATGCCTCGATGCGATCTCGCGTAATTCGACGTCACGGGCGTCACGCTGCAATTTCACTCGTCAAATGACGATGACACTTGAAGGGAGGAATTCGACGCGCGGCTGACGAGCGGCCGGCGCTTTCAAAGCGCTTTGGCATTCGGCGAGCGGCGGCTCTCATTTTCGAAATTTAATGCATGGCGAGTTAAGTCGCGTTTTAATAATTCGCAAGCCCGCCTGCTGTATTACGCCGGCTGTATTACGACACGATAAAACGTTAATATAAACTACGAGCGCGCGAGGGAACAGCTGCGTTCCGCTCACGCGAGGTGTTCGTCCCTCGCACCCTCGCGCGATCCCCGTTAACGGTCTAGCGAGCGCGGATATCTGTAATCGAATCGCCGCGCAGCGAAATCGAGTCGGAAGCCGGAAGAAGCCGGGAAGAGCCCGGTTTTGTTTCAGTTCCGCCCCGCGCGGGACGTAGCTTTATCGCTTCCTTCGGGAATCGGCGGAACGGCATCGTTAGTTCCATCATCGCGTTTTACGGCAAATAGAAAGCGGCCGCGATCCAACGTAAATTCCTGTCGTCGCGCCCCCACCCCCCCCTCACCCCTCCTTTGATCGTCCCCGTTTCTGTAAGAACAGAAATGCGCGACGTCTCGCCGATGCCTTTTCGCCGCGTTTTGCCGAATCTCAAGCACGTTGAGAGCCAGTGATGAGACCGTGAACGTTCTCTCTCTTCTGGTAATACCCTTTTCCGCTTCCGATTGCATCCTCCCCCCCCCCCGCAGCAGAGTCCGACTACCCGCTAACGCGATGTTTTATTATTTCTTACGGATTAGCCGTCCTCGGACGAACGACACGCACAGACTTGGCTCGCGGCTCCTCTCCGGCTGTAGCGGAACTTGACGGAGCCGAGTTCGTGACCGAGCCGGCTAAATGTCACGGCTTGTCCAACTTTTGTCGCGGCTAACGTCGTTTCGCGCGTGTAGGGGTGCTACTCGACCCGCTGCAAATGCAGTCCCATCCACGGCACCTGCATCCGGGCTCATTTTACCGGCAGTTTCGCAACCGCCGGGATCGCGACGGGAAAAGTGGGAAATAAGAGCGGATCGATACGAGACAAGCTACGGGTCAAACAAGATGGGCTCCCTCGGCGGAATATCTTCCGGCGCGTTATGCGCGTTAAATGCGCTTCTCGGACATTCGATTCATCTCGACTACGTACGCCTGCCGTTAATCGCATCAACGAAAAAATTAGATGCATTAGGTACATTCGCGGGAAATCCGACGAAGCGTTTCAACAACATGTGCATCGCCGGATTTCAAGAGGCGTTGACGGTAATCGAGAGCAACAAGTAGAATCTTTTCTTTCCTCTTTATTTCTCTTTGCTTCGTGTCCCTCGCGAAATCTCATTCCGATCGAGAGAGAGGATCGATACGACTCGGAAACGAGGAGGACTCGATAGGGCGCTTTAGCGCAGATTAATCGGAATTCTCGTAAGCTCTCGCGAAATACGCCTTTTTCCAAGTCGCCGAGCTTAAGCGCGCGATATATAGGACCAACAGGGCTGCGAATTAAGTTAATTAATGGAGAGTGCTTCTTCGTGCCGACCTGTCCAGCCTCCGGCCGGCAGGAGTGCACCAAGCCGCTCGGGGAGGAAGAAAAAAAGTCACTTAATACCCGAACAATCGCGCAAACTTTCCCGCGAAGGTTCGACCGGGACGGGGATGAAGAGGGGAGGGAAGAGGAGGAGGAGGAGCAGGAGCAGGGGATTGAAAGCCGGGAGCGTAGGTGCAGCAGAGTTCTGATTCATTCAGCCATCGGCTCAACTTTCCCCGAGCATTTTGCGACTTGCTCGTTAATGTCGTTTCGTAACGGAATCCGCTTGCGGCGGAAATGATTCGCAGACAAGACGCGTAACACGGAAATAACTCATTAATTCGTTCAGCGGCACCTCGCTGCGAGAGTGACGGGATTCACCGGAGGCTCTCGCGACTTAATCGAGATGTCGTCGAAACTGAGCGCGCTTGAAGCACCCGCAAGAGCTGAGGACCAAATCGGGAGCACGCTGAGACCTTGGTCGATTCTAGAAGGAATTTGAGAAACGAATCACGCCTTGCTGCCCGCTCGATCCGCGTGATGACGGTGACCATCGATGCGCGAGGATTTCCTATGAAAAAGAGATAGAGAGAGAGAGAGAGAGAGAGGGATTAAAGCGCGTGCCGCAACTTGAGAAAGGTAACGGCGCGTGATTGGCGACTGCAGGATTGGGTTGTTACCGACAAAAAGGAGATTACGAAGGGCGAAAGATGCCGCGATACTTCCGACACGCATGTCGGCTCCAAGTTTGCGATCTCGCGCGTTCCCCTCCTCCCCTCTCTCTCTCTCTCTCTCTCTCTCATCGCGCCGAGATGTGGCGGATCTCACGCGCTCTAAACAAATCTGTCCAGAGTACACCGATGACGTTAAATCTGATTAACGCCCCGCTGCGCGCCTACAATCGCGCAGTGATTAATAATAATGACGCGCTGTGGGAAGGTTCCGCTTGCAAGTGTCGAGTCTTCTCAGTCGCGCGGAGAAACGGACGAATTTCCCCGGACATGGCCTAGAAGAGAAACGCGCGAGAGATATTCCCACGTGCCATTTATGCGCTGAGAAAAAAAAAAGGAGGAGATTAATATCGACGGTCTTTTTTTTATTTTGATGGCGCCGGGCTGCTCTGGCGGCCCTTTTGTTCTTACGTTCGCCGACCCGAGCGCGCGCTACTCACTAAATATTCATGAGCCGGTCTTGCCGCTTAAACATCTTGAAAAAAACAGTAATGTCTAGCAGCTGCTGTCCGGTAATGTTGTTCGGCGGTTATTCGATTGCCCGCTCGCTGCAAGAAATTAGATAAAGCGCGAGCCAGATCGAAGGGGAAGGCCGCTGGCCCCGAACGATGGATTCCGATACTCGAGCATCGATTTTAATGCCTCGCATTTTGATGGAACGAGATAAAAGGTACAGGAAATCGTACACGACGCAGCTTGATCGGCTGCTCGGAGATTCCTTATGCAGATAGATAATCGGGTAAGCGCGTACGGATCTGGAAATTAGATCGAACGCGTATGCCTTTCGTCTATCGCGTTTTACGGTCTCTGCTTCCGGTAAGAAGATAGACTGAACTGTTCGATATCGCATCACGGAGTTTCCTTTATCTTCGAGAATACCGATGTATCCGGCAGCCGAGAGTCGGGATTTGTTCGAGATGTGCCCAAGCAAAGCCATTTCTCTCTTTCCTTCTCTCTTTTACTTCTACGCTTAACTTAACTCCTCCAAAGGTTTACGAATCTTCCGAATGATCGCTGTAAAAATACAGTTGCCCGAGCATCGAATCTTCATTGATTCGTCATTACGATTACAGATGCGATCGAGGTCGCGAGCGATCCAGAGATCATTACAATTGTCACAAGTTATCGCGGCGGTTTCCAATCGTGTCTTTCATAATTTACAAAGATCGATCGCTAAAGCGTTTCAATACGAAGTAAGTAAGAGATTAAAAAGCGAAATGCGAAAGCTTTCGAGGCAGTCTGAGTAAACTTGATGAGAATCCCGACGAGCACGATATCTCTCGCGCAGACGATCTAATTGTATTAAGTGTATAAGAAACGATGTACGTTCGCGATAATGATTACGTTCTTGCCTTCTCGCCTTCTGTTCTTTCTAGCTTATTTCGGCGATATAAAGCTGTCGCGTCCGGACGGAATCATGGTGAGGAATTTCATGCTGCCCGGAGATTCGGATCGATATGTTACACCGTAATTCCCCTTCCTGCTGAAGGCTCTCTGAATTATTCTTCGAGCGACACGCCGCGCGCGGAAACGTGTCTCGTTTTTCCATCCTTCCGACCGAATCCGAAATCCGAGCAACGGAATAATTGCGCTACTTCACACCGCTGAAATTTTAATGTTATCAATGCCGGGAGCTTCGTTCCCGAAATGCAGTTCTCGTAAAACGAGTAGCATCGAATAAATGATACTCGACGTTGATTAAAAGATATCCAAGTTCATGGCTCGAGTCTGTAAGAATAAAAATAATTTCATGCCGCTCGCGTGGAACTGGGAATCACATCTCGTGAGAAATCTGACGTAATTCCTCGATTACGATAAAAACAACTAAGATAAAGCGGCTCGGTGTGCTTCTCCTGATTTCGCTTTATCATCGATTAAAATCCCGATCTGGTGCAATGACAACGCAAGAGCCTTTGTTTTGCGGATTAAATGTCCAAACTACAGAAATGCATATCCGCGGAATCGATTCATGTCTAAAAACGTAATCCTCTTCGCTATTGACACCGACATATCGGTGTACGATATGTAGATCTTAAAATGATGTTTCAGAGATGATTACAGACACAATTTTTTCATTAGATGTTTATACCCCAAATATAAATCGAGTAACGAGCTAATTATTTTTATATATCCCGCATAAAGTAAATAAAAATACATAGAAATTTTCATTTATGTAGTAAGGAATTATCAGTGGCGGCAGGTATCAAAAGCTTGTAATCAGAGAAGCTGACGTGCACGTGCGTGTGTTGAACGCGTTGCGTCCGGAACAAAGGACAACCGCGAAAGAAACCGTTGACACTCGCGGGACGACGCGATTCCTCCAGATCGGGTGATAATATGTAGCGATTGGCCGACAACTCTGAGATGTAACACCACTTTTGGGTATAAAAAGGACGACGGCAGAAGATGCGAGAGAGAGAGAGCAAAAGAGTAACACAGAGTGCGTGCAAACGGAGTGAGAGTAATCGAGTAATTGTAGAATCGCGAACGGCGAAACTGTAGAGTCATCTAGCCTATCGAGATATCTTTGTAAAGGAGAATAAAAGAGTCTTTTTACTTATTGTCCCATCAATCCGAGGCGTCGAAGACCCATACTAAATAATTCCATCAGGATAGAAATATCCTATGGATACATGCATCAAACTATGTCGTCATTAGAGTATGAATCGTGCATGTGAAGCAGATTGACCGTTTAAGATTGATAGCCTAACAAGAAAGAACGCCTTAATTATAGGGTATACATTAAATAATTTTTATATAAACATCTAATTTATTACTATATTTATCGGAGTAAACAACTTTTTTCCCTCAACATTTTCTAGGACTCAGAGGCATGCCACGTCGATACCCAGACACATTTTTAGCATGAAACATAATTTCCTCCATTGGGTCACTAATTTCTATTATTAGAACAATCTTTTTAATTTTTATTTTATGGGAAAGTCTTGCCTCAAAACGAATAATCGTATCTATATTTTACTTAAACCCTAATTATAGGAAGTTATGTTGATGAAGTTATGAAACCGGTGCCGGTAGAGGATGAACAGTTTACCCCCCATTAGCTTCAAATATATATCACAATGGCCCTTCCATTGACTTAACTATTTTTTCTCTCCATATTGCCGGAATGTCCTCAATTTTAGGAGCTATTAATTTTATCTCAATATACATCAATATACATCAATATACATTCTTCTCAATATACATCATAAAAAAATTTCCTTGAATAAAATTCCATTATTAGTTTGAGCCATCTTAGTTACTGCTAGCCTTTTGTTAACATCATTACCAGTTCTATTAACAGATCGCAATCTAAATACAATTTTTTTTAACCCCCCAGGAGGAAGGAACCCTATTTTATACCAACATTTATTCTGATTCTTTGGACACCCCGAAGTTTATATTCTTATTATTCCCGGATTTGGCATAATTTTTCATATTATTACATGCGAAAGAGGTAAAAAAGAAACTTTTGGAGCTATTCGTATGATTTATGCAATTTTATCTATTGGATTATTAGGATTTATTGTATGAGCCCATCACTTTCAGGCATCGGATTATTATAAGTGCGCCGACTATACGACGGAATAAATATTGCGCGATCTCTTTTGATAGTAAAGTGCAAGAGGAAAAAATCCCTGATCCTTTCATTATCTGCATACGATCTTTATCGCGAAATGTTACGTACTTATCGCAAAATATGCTCACTCCGGCTTAATTAAGGATCTCGATTAAGGATCCTGCATGCAATCAGCAGATATTATACACTTCATTCTGTGCGGGGGAGATTCGCGTTCCTCCGCGGAGCATTGAAATGTAACACATGCGAGATGAAATCCTTTAGAGTCCATCGTAGACCACCGATAAAATCGGTTGCAGCCTCGAGCATCCTGGACCCATCATCAATTGCGTTTTCCTCGTCGACTACCTCTCGTCGATTGCATTCCGAACACGCACACGCACGCGCACGGATTTCCAACAATTCGCAACGCGATATCCACTTTTTAACAGTCATCAATGTTAACGTTAAAACGAAGTTCTTTCCTCCCTTTTTTTTCGTCCTATTTACCATGGAACGAAAAATATTTCGGAGCGCGTACCTGCGCGTCACTGTTTAGCGGTGTTTAACTTGCTGTTAAATACCGGGATATTTCGATCGGGAGCGAGAATTCGATGGCGTGAGCCTCTCTTCACGCCGCGTGTATGCAAAATATGCAGATTTCGAGGGAATGAGAACACAGTTATCTCGTTCGCATCTCACTGGATCGCTCGAATAGCCCCGCCAAGAATAATTCCACGATGGAGCAATTGCTTGCCAAGTTTTTAAGCAAAGACCGTCGTTCTAAATCAAGTCGAAGCTTATACCCGATGCGCCCGCGTTATAAATATGGATGTAATTGCATCAATGAGATGCGCGGCGGTTATAAATATAACGCGTATAGCGTATAATCGCGCCAGCGAGAACCGCTCGAGATATTCGCGAGAATTGAATCGCGAATTTGCGCGCTCGGATTTTCGCGGGATTCAATTAAATTAAACAGCCCGGACATGCTTTCGCATTTTCAACGCGCGCTTTAATACTACCCACCGTGTGATTACCACGTGTGATTACATACCGATCAAGATGTCACGCGCGCGGGCGCGCTATCTCGTTATGCGACTCGAGAATAAATCGGGATTAAGTCGCGCGTCCGACGCAGCTTTTGTCATTTGAATTGGGCGCAGGCGTACCTAGACAAAAGATCTTTGTTATAAAAAATAATCGAATTAATACAGTCGACGTTATTACGTCGACCATTGAAGTTCTCGAGCGAAACGCAATCCACGAATCGACGAATCTCGCGATGACGCGTAGGACGAAAATTGCCATTACTGCCGGATTACTGCCTTTATTTATCATTTAACGCAAATGTGGTAATCTAAGTTGCAGGAACGTGGCCCGTTGCGTTTTCAGCAACGATTATTCGATCGTTCTTTCCGATTCGACAATGCCGACAATGAAGCGGAGAGCGCGTTTCGGCTATTCGACGGAACAGCACGGTTCCTTGCACTTATTTATTTATCATTCTAATGATTCTAATTTAAGTATTGCCAACGAGGAAACCTGTCTGCCGTTTCCAGTTTCCGATAACCGCCCCTAGAATTCATGCCGCGCGCGGATCGGCGCGTCAACGCCGCCGACAATCGTGCAAGTTACCTTTAACCCGCGAAACTCACCTGTGCGCTTCGCTTCGTGGTGCCTCGCACCGTTGGAGTTGGAGAGACTTAAAATCCGGACATGGCGAGACGGCAAATGGCGACTCTGCAATGCAGGAAAGTCCGTGTCATTAAATCCGCATTCCATCGTGCGGATCCGAGTACGTAAAAGTAAACACGCAGGAGCGATAAACCTACGGGGGATGTAAATTAATCGTCATCACGGCGCAACGAACAATCGATAACAACGCTTAATTCGAGCGCGCGCGCAGTTTGTCAATCATCGTGTTTTCGGGGAAAACGAGATCGAGCCAGATAGGCAGCCAGATTTCAATTTCCCGCGATCGCGGATCAGTCAGGATTCCGCCCTCGCACGACGGGGATGGAGATAAGTGAAATTCGATGATCGAAAGTCTCGCTGTCACGGGGATATTACGCGAGTGTGCATCGCGGCTATTATGCTCAAGTCTCGATGAGATTGCGTTAACAAATCGCGGATACGCGGATGCGATATAGTCTCGCGCGCCAAATATTGACTCGAAACATCCACCCGGGCGATTATTATTCCTGATGCCCGCCGTTATCGATCCGAGCTCGCGATTACCGAGGTAATCGATTTGATGATGGGAGAAATGAGGGAAACGGATCGCAATCGGCATCGTATGGAAACACCAAGCCCGTACTTTGCGTCTTGCAGCGAGATAAACGCTCCTTGTCGATTAAATCGATCCTCGACGAGGCGGAAGCGGAAACCCCCTGGCCGCTTCGAACTTTGCAAATGCACGTTAGGAATTTTAACGTCGTGCATGGAAACGATATCGGCACTTGGCCGAAATCAAAGCGCGCGCTCTTGGCTCTTCCTCGTTCCTGAATTTCCCCGGGACCCGCGAAATCCTCGCCCTCGGAAACGAGATTCAGGCGAGGGAATGCATATTGAAAAAACCAGCATGACAGAAGCGGTAAAAGTCTCGTTTCGCTCAGACGTGCGGGCGTGAGAACGCTCCTGCGATTCCCGAGTTGCCGGTTCGCGGCTCCGAGTCACGGCGCGGAGGAAAACATTTTCCCCAAGCAAATTGGAACGGGGATAGCTCAGCTAGAGGCGAGATGAAGGACCAGCGGCAGCTCGGGCGAAAAGTTACCGTACCGAGGATCTCCCTCGGTACGAGACGAGCTTCCGGAACGGCCTCGCGTCCGCCATTCGCGGATGATTACGCGGTTCTCGAGATTTTCACCGTTTATTTCGTTAAGTTGTTTTTCGATTAGCCTCACTGAGGCATCCGATATGCCTGCGGCAAGGAGAGTAAACGATAAAGGAGCGTCCTTATCGTCTTAATGTCCGCTTGTCGGATCGTCGTTGCTAATCGTTCTCATAAACAACGACGATGCCGCGCGCTCGTCCGAAATGTGCCATTTCCGATACGCGTCGCCGAGTCGGAAATTAGCATAAACATTGCAATCGGCTCGTAATTCGTCCGAGGATGCGACCTTCTCTCGATACACCGTTATCCTTGGACCGATTAATAAAGCTACGACTAACGTGGCCGGTCAATAAATTGGGAATTAATGACCTCATTCGTTGCCACGCGAATTAATCACGAGCTGCCGCGTCGCAACGGGGTTAAAATTGTTACATCACGCGTGAAACACGCGCACCAAGTGCGGAACGATTGCGGCGAGCCGCAATAACTTTCCCCCGCTGATAGGGACATTAAATCTCACGTTCGCATTGTGCCTCGTGCTGAAAAGCACGATGGAATAAACAAAAATCATTATCAAACAATTTCGTCCCGCAATTTCGTCCCGCGTCAACATGCGACAAATAATGGCGCGATTAACTATGTTAATTGATCCGGCATCGTTAATTTGCGCAATATTTGCTGACGCGTGCGGCGACATATATTTCGATACGATTACGTTTCGTTGTGCGTGCACGCGGACCGGAAAATGGACGCGTGCGGCATCATATCGAATCGGCAACGATTCTCCCATCGAGGGAGGAAGGAAGGGAGGGAGGGAGGGAAGATGCTGCCGGGGAAGAATCATCACCGGGGCAGATTCGCCGCGTGGTCGCGCGAAGATGATTCTCACGAAGAAGATTCCCCGGCCAAAATTTCACATCCCCGATGAGCGACATTGACACGTGCGCAAGGAAACAGCAAGATCGCGGTCGTTTCTCGCGACAAAAACGCGACGTTATTTACAGGCAGCTTGAAAACCTACTTTCGTGAATCTTTCGCCTGATAAATAATGTAAGTAACACGTCAACCGACGCGCGCAATCATACGATTATTGCATGCCACCAGCCGCGCCGGACACTATAACGAGACGATCCGATCGTGACACGCGACCCACGGAACTCAGCTGAGTCGCACTCACACCTCTTTGCCGCGATCCTTCCCTCCCTCCCTCCCTCCCTCCCTCCCTCTTACACCCTCCTCCGCCCGCCCGCCCACCCTCTTGCATTTTCTCGCGTGCACTCTCGCGTGGCACGCGACACTTTGGCGTGCAGTTAAAGATTTTCCTCCTCTCTTCTCGTTCTCCCCTTTCAGTCTCGCTGAGCGATCCCGCGTATATGTAAGCGGGGATGTTTCTTCCCCCAACGACAAGGGCAATCCCGTATTGTTCTTCCTTTGAAGAAAGGAACGCGGCTTTATCTCGAGGCTCGCGGTTCGCGATCGGCCGACCCGAAGCCGGATGATCTGCGATGCACGGGCGAGCGTTACCCGGTACCATTGCGGGGAGGCAAAAAAAAAAGAAAACGGGGACGCGGGAGACGAATGAGCAATGAGCGCGGGTGAATTGGATCGAACATCCACGGATGAGGGAGGAGAACGGAAAGGGGTAGATAACGACGGCGGCGGCGGTCCGCTTGCTCGCGCAACTTCCGCGTTATCACAACGAGCGCGCCTCGAAGAGGGGCTGCTCCGCGCCCGCGGGCAGTTCTCTCTCCGACGAGAGAGAGAGAGAGAGAGAGAGAGAGAGAGAGAGAGAGATCATATTTCACCGGCAAATCCCATCGCAGCCTGATGTTTCACCGTAACTGGGCTTTCTCCTTTTACGAGGCAATGATTCCGCCCGTCCGCGTATGCGGACGCATCTCTTTTTCTCTCCGTCTCTCCCCTCTCCCCCGCAATAGCGGCGCAATTGCGCCATAGCCCTGAGCGGGCTCCGTTGTTGACCGTTATTATCCGTTTCGACTGATTCGTCGCCGTCTCGACGCACGAACGCGCGCGCGCGCGATATCAAGTTTAATGAATCAAGCAAGGAGGAACTTGGCTGCTCAGGTCGCGCATTATTCACCCTCGCAGTCTGCTCGGGAAAGTAACGCGCGCGCTCTTTACTCTACATTTAACCGTCACACGACGCCGCCGCGGCGTCTCGTGTTCTGCCGGAGCGGCCTGAGCAAACTGGATGCGACGCCGAACAAACGAATCATGAGGGATGAAGTCTCGCGAGGGCGCGACGAGTCAGCGTAGCAGGGCGATTTATCGTTGCTAATTAGGCGACGAGCTTACTCGCCAGGTGCTTGCCTGGTATCCCGTACAAACCAGCAGGACAAAGTCGCGCGCGCGCACAATGGCAGACGAATTGGCCGGTAAGGGTAGCGTTGAACTGTTCGCGTCTCGATTCGTGCAGCTCGTCGCGAGTTACCCCCACGATATCCACGAAATGGCACGGCCTTAATAAGAGACCGATCCCGCTACCAGCTCACGTATCTCCGCCGCAATTCTGACGGCGGATTAATTCGCGCAACGGAGAACCGGGGGCGGTAGGAGGACGAGGGATGTGTCGCGAGAATGCACGGGGGAGGGGGCGGGGCGGGGGGAGAAAAGAAAATGCAAATTCGATTTTACGGCCAGCGATCAAAGCTGCAGGACAATTCGCGAAATCGCCAACCCCGGCGAGGGCCCCGCCCCGCCCCGCCCCGCCGCGCAGCGTAAGAGAGCTGTTAACCGCGCCGCAACCCCCGGAAATTCCTCCAAATTCGAGCAGCTATTGTCGATCCTCGACTTACGCAGCGAGGACAGACGGCAAGTTCGGCGGGTTCAGAGATCAAAGACAAACTCCGATCTTAATCCGTTTCGGGAACGGCCGAGCGCGCCGCGAAGAACGCATCAAGGGGTGCAAAGTTTGCGGACGTTTTATCGAACGAGAAGCGCGCGTCTTGTTGAAAAATTGTGAAATCTGTGTCGCGGCACAAGCACGTAAATAATTCATCGGCACGCAGGGCGTTTCCCTCGGTTTGCTTATCGTGTTCGCCAAGAATCGCCAATCTATCTAACGGCGGTCACCATATTCCGGGGAGGCAGCCCCATATTCCACGCTGGGGAGCTTCGTCTCGCTCGAATGAAATTAGTTCGCACGCGAAAGAGGGCCCGCCACTGCTGCTTGAAGCACGCCATCGCGACTCGCGCATGACGAAGGGCGAACGAGTCGCGACGACGGGATGAGGAAAATGGAGACCAGAGAGAGGAATAGAGATAGCGTTCCTTTGGATGAAAAAAAGAAAAGGATAGAGACAGAAATGAGCCGTTAATGAGGGAGAAAACAGAGGAGCGCGGATTAATGCGATCGATCCGCTGCATCGCGGCATCGTTTACGATGCATAAGCGAACCTAACGTGAACCATGTCCCGGGAACAAGAGCGAAGGTAGGACGAGAGGTACAACAGGTATCTCCTCTTGCGGGCGTTATATTTTCAGAAGCGTTATTTTTGATTGACACTGAACTCACTGGCTTAATCATGGATCTAAAATTGCTGTTATCGAACTCGCCGCGACTCTCGCCGCGAAGACCGAATTATCGATGAATTATGGCCAATTATAGTCCGCGCGCGCGCGCGCGCGGAATGGCAATAGCCGTCCAGCGGCATCATTGCACGCGATACTTGCATAAAGGTACTTTATACTCGATGCAATCTGACTGCATTGCTTGGAACGTACGCTAAGGTCGTCATATGTACTGTACAAATGATTCTCGCACATAGTTTCCTCTATATATTAAGCTTATCCGGCGAAAACTCTCTCTCTCTCTCTCTCTCTCTCTCTCTCTCTCTCTCTCTCTCTCATGTTTGTTTAATTAAACGGTTACCTGCTTCATCCAGACCAAAACTGTAACTCGCTATTTGATATTTAACAGTTACGCATACCCCGAAAATGTACCTTCATCGTGCGCCAGGAGTGCGAGGAAAGGAGAAAGAAAGAGAGGGTAGAAAGAGAGGAGAAATGGCGCGTTAAAAATTGATTCTGACAGCTGAATCACAGTACTCGCGTAACGAGCTCGGCCACTTATCGGCTTTTCATTCGCTTTGATATAGGAAGCTAAATATAATACCAATCGGATTCTAAAACCGGATGCTTCCGGTTGATCTGGAATAACCAATTCATTTCGAACAAAAATAACATGCCGCGAATCGGGGGAGGGGGGGGGACGGGGCGGGAGAGGGAACAAAATCGAAAGCTGACTTGATGCCTCGGCGTGGAATTGCATAAGAAAAAGAGAAAAAGGAAAAGTCTGTCTTTCTATTTAGGCGACGCCGAAACAAAATCGATATAAGCTGACCCGAATTCCTCGCAAAATCGCATAAGTCCGTATTTTCCATTTCAACATACCTCGAATCAATCGATTGATTCTCGAAAGACAACACGCAGAAATTAGAACAGACACAGAGGGAAATACATTATCCAAAGTCGCGGGCAGACATTCGCGATCTACGTGAAAATGTAGCGCAACATCTCGTAAAAGCTTTTGCTGGGAAATCGAAGGATTTACCGCGTTTCCGAGCGACCTGGATGTCGTTCACCTCACCGGACATGGTCGCGGGAATCTCATCGTGTTATGAACGGAAGAGACCGCACTTTGCTAAGGACTGGTCATTCTTCGGATCAAGGGAACAAAGGCTCTCAAGCATAATTTCAAACAAACAAACGAGAGAGTTATTTTAGATTTAGTTAACCTAGTTCAAAAATCCTAACGAAAAGGACAAATGTCGAAGCAAACATTCGAAAGCTGAGTATGAAATAGAGGAGGTACTGTAAAGACACTACCGTGTCAGAGGCGAAAGTTGAAAGGATCTCTTGTTTAAGATTTCTATCTTCTCGACAGCTTTTACGCTAAACTTTTCGTCGTTCCTGACATAACAATGACGAATAATTGGACGGAAACGATAAACTAAATTTCGTAATAGAGAAGTCCAGGAAACTCAGTCCCGCTTTCCGTCCCGATAAAGCGATAAATTACGGACGAAGAACGGAGAATATAGCGACACAAATTGCAAAGTTTCTACAGAACTTCCGAATAGTTCGATCGATCATGTTCAAAAATTTTGTGTTACTTCGACTGTCATGGAACGGATGACTGATGCGCAACTGTGTCCATTACACAAATGTTTGCGTTTGTTACTGCCAGCACGTTTTGTTCGATCAAGATATTCGACTTTTTCAACCATCTCATTTCATCTTTCAACAATTAAACGAGGGATTCCTCTCGCTTCTTCCCCTGACCGAATAACATTAGACAGTTTCACGTGAAAGAAAGAAAGAAAGAAAAAAAGGAAAGAGAGAGAGAGAGAGAGAGAGAGAGAGAGAGAGAGAGAGAGAGAGAGAGAGAGAGAGAACAAGTACGTACGTACTTTAGCAGCGTCGTTCTTCTGTCGGCATCGACGAGACGGAAAAAGTGCGAAAGCCTCGTCTTATAAGTTTCAGTGTACGCTGTATGTACATACACGCGCTTTTTAGAGTAAGGATCGCAGGAACGTCTCCGTGCTCGATCGGGAGGAAGTTTTACTTTTATATCGTCATGATGGCACGTCACGTACCGGTAACTTTGGGTGCTGATGCTTCGGCGGAAGCTTCGCTTCAAGTTTAAATATTCCTTGATGCACGGGAAACGTCCCTTTAAACCTTTTAGCCAACCTGTTCCATAAACGAGGCGGACATCCCGTGACGTGGCTGCGAGCGCAACGGAGAGCATCAACCCCTTTCTTCCGGGCTGTGTTTCGACGATGCGCACTCGCGTGTTTTTAGACGAACGCGTACCGTCCTCGTGGCCTCGGCCGGAAGTACGGTAGCGTTTGGAAAGGGACGTCAAGAGGACGCCCGTCGCGATAAACCATGCCTCGAAATGGATAATGGAGAGCCGAGAGGTTCTGCGGTGAAAGAAGAAAAGCCGAACTGGTATCGATAGCGCCGGTATGTTTGCAGGGGTTGCACAGGGCACACTGTGCCAAGTCTGGAGGAATGTGGACTAAGAAAGCCACCAAATGCCCACCCTATGTCTAGTTAAGGCCTGGTAGGACCAATTATTGCCAAATTTGCCGCATTATTGCGGCAGCTCCATCAAATTTTGAAAAGTCCATGCTAGATTTTGCCTTAGACGATGCGCGTCAGGACAAAAGTGCCCTCAAATGGCACATAATGGCACCGTATGTCCAGTCATGGCCAAGCATGACCAATAATGGCCAAGTTTGTCCCAGTTGTTAGCAATAACGGAGGTTCAAACTCGAGCGCGGACGTCGAAGCTCGAGCAAGTTCGATTGTTAATCGATTTCTCAGGAAGCGCGGAAGACATCAGGCAAGATAACAGCAAGAACGGATAATGGTATTCTTATTTCTTACGTAAGCCTGTATCGACATAGTCTCGCTTTATGGACACTGAACCGTTCGAAATGCCGGTCCTCTACTTTCCTGCTATGAGATCCGCAGGCTTACGGCGGGAGTCCATTCGAGAGAAATATCGCGGAGAGTTTCGAGAGTCATACTTGCAAATGGACGTAGCCGAGGGAGCGCCATAAAATTAGTCTGCTGTTTAAAATTAATCCCCTGATGAAATTGTTCTTTTTATAAAATTATCCCTCTTACTACAGTTTTTATATAACTCCCGGTGAGTTATTCCCCGAATGAATGCCGAGCTTTAATCGTCGTCACGGAATAACAACAACGGAGTATTATAATTATTCGCGAAATAATAACACGGGGAACCGTAGACGCGACAATTCCCGAAGACCGGCACATACTTTAATTTAACAACGACGCCCGCGGAATGGCAACGCGCCGCGCGCAACGCCAATCCGTTGTAGCAATAATGGCTTAATAAAATAACGAATAATGGATAGGATTTTAATAGAAACGCGGATGCAATTCCAACTTTCGCGTTTGCCAAGATTAATTCGTAACCCGATTGCGCGAATCGCGCGCATATTTTTATCGATATATCCGTCAACGAGCTGCGCGCGCGATGGCGATGCCGTTAACGCATTGTTCCAACCAAATAATAAATCCGGAAGGGGGGGAGGATGGCGGGGGGAGGGGGAGGAGGAGGAGGAGGAGGAGGAGGAGGAGGAGGAGGATGGAAAAAAAAAGAAACCCGCTCGCGCGCAATCTGCGCCGATTAATTTTCTCTTCTGTTGCGCAACGTGGTAGTCGCGGGCGATACGGAGTTAAAACAGTAAACTGGCTTATTTGCTGATTTGCAAAACGACACTAACACGAAAACTCAACGTGTCAGACTTTCTAGCAAAATGCCAACCGTTAATTAACGTCTGACAGCCGATCGCAAAGACAGCAAGAAGAATATTCCCCGTGCAAAGGTCAAACGAGCACATCCATCGGCGCGATCTCGCGTTATCTTCCGGCGTTCGATTCGTGGCCCGAATGGTCAGTATTTCCAACATTAAAAGATCCGCTGATAAAATGATCATCTGATCTGCGATCGTAATCGACGTGGCTGCCTTGACGTGGCACGTTAATTTATCACGTTTCATCTTCAATCATGCGTATCAATAACAAAGGGAGCGTGAATCGATAGATCGATTAAAGTCGATGACGTGAGAACAGAGCGACAGGAAAATTCTGCGAACGATAATTCTGACTTGCTGCGTTAACAAACCATTCGGATCGGCGAGTGGCGACGTGGCCCGCACGAAAACTCATTGGTCATTGTTCGTGACCCGAATTGGATATGCCCCGATAGAAATTTCTTCGTGAAACCGATATGGCCGATAATTTTCTCCTCTAGATAAACGAGCGGGGCACGTATTCGATAGATATGATAATCTGTCCTTGAATCCGTGATAACGCAGCTTTATAAATCCGATTCGATCGGGCCGGGCTCAGTCGTCGGTCGTTTATGTCAGTGCGAGGTTTATTAATAAAATAAACGATGAAGGGTGAGTGCCGGAGTGCATACTTGGCAAAATTGCTACGGCGATTCTAGCTTGGAGATAAAACGATCGAGGTACCCGTATCACTCGCGTGCTGCCGAGAGCTTTCACCGATTCGACCAATTCACGCGGACGCGATAGTTCGAAAGAAGAGATAATAAAAAGAGCATCGCGATCGTAAAACACGCGACCGCACCGTGATCGTGTCCGATTACGTATCTCGCGATAATAGCATCTATCCAGCGCGATAGTTAAGACGAAGCAAAGAAACAATTCTCGTTCGGTTGCAGGGATGTACGTAATCGCCATTGCCTTCCTGGCATGTCCGGCCGTGATCAGCGCAGACCAGGACTCCGACCGAGATAAGCCCGAGCTATCTGTATTCCAAGAGAAACAGTCCGCGGATGAAATTCCAACAAAATGCCCATTTTACGAGAAACCACCCGCAAACAGCACGACGATCCATTTGGCCCACGAGAATGATTGTACCAAGTACTACAAGTGTTTCCTGAGCAAACGAATCGAGATAGAATGTCCCAATAGTAAGGATCACGTGAAGCTGCATTTCAATACGAGGCAGCAAGTCTGCGATTGGCCATGGCGGGCTGGTTGTAAGAATTGTCCCGGAGACTCGTGGACCGGCTACCCACGGACCAAGATATCTCACGAGAGCGACGATTGCGATCTGTACTACGAGTGCATAGACGGTAAAAAATACGTCCATCGATGCCCCGATGGCCTCTGCTTCAGCCGCACGTGTCAGGCGTGCGTTCGACATCGGGCTGGTGGAAATTGCGATTAATCGCGATCGTCCCGCGGAATAGTCCCGAAAATAAAAACGTATCTCCTCGTCCGGTGGCATCTGTTTTAATTCGAGGACTAGAGAGCTGACACGTTCCGATCGCGAATGGATCTTGCTCTTGAGAGATAATCAAGAGAGATCGGGATTGGGAATCGTGTGCCAAGTACGCGACCAAGGAAGCGATCAAGGAATTTCAACAACGGAGAAACGGGGAAATCTTGAAATTCTCCTGACGATATTTCCAGATCGAGTTCCACGTTATCCGATTAAAAAGGCTTCTCGTCATCTCGCACGAGTCATCGCGAGCGCGAATTCGTCGACGTTGAGTGGCGCGCGTGCAACAGCTTGCACGGGGCAAACGGCGACTTGCAGAGGATCAAACGGGATAATTAAAACCGATGTTATAAGATTACACATTGCGCTTCGTAAACTGTGAACACTTGGCCGGTTATAACGGTGCTTTACTGTGCCGTCGTGAAATACAAACAAATCGAATCTTTTCAGCGCGCATGCGATGATTATGTAATCTGTACCATGTTTTATCCTCGGGCGCAGACGCATCTTCAAATGCTATCTTGTTGCAAAACCGTTGCAAGTGTGCGTGCCGAGAAGAATCGATGACGAGGCAGGAAGACGATTCACCAAATTTTCCTAAATCGCTCTATCGGAACGCTCTATTGTTCCTCCAATTCGATCTCTAGAAGAAAACAGGACTCTGTGACGATGCTTGATAAGTATCTCAGCTCGGGATTACGGGAATAAGGAACATTCCCATATTCGCAAAAATTACGTAACACGATCCAACACGGATCCTCTCTCGTGTATACACACAGCCTGTAAAAGGCTGTATGTATATTTTAATTTAGGACTGGTATAAAATAAAAAAAAACTTGTACGTATGAACAAAATGTATCGCTGCAATCTTCTCTTATAATCCACCCTTCAGCAGCTAGGCTCTAACGCTGACCGGTAGAGGTGCAGGCTGGAATATTTTAGAACGTACGATCAGTACGAAGGAATCAGCAGCGCAGTAGTAGAAAGCCTTTTACAACGACGGCAGTAGACGACGGCGTATCGAGTCAGACGCCGAGCTACCGTGCTGCCTGGAATGATACTTGGCGATAGTTAAATAGCTTGTTAGCGGCTTCGCGTGCTGACGGATAAACGCTCGGGAAGAGTTTAATTACAAACATGTACACACGATGAAGGATACTCATCGTGTTTGCCGAGGATAGTTCTTTCGTTCCGGCTTAATGATTTACTTTCGCGATGATCGCGATACGAAGACGCGCAAGACAGCAGACATAACCGGATGCATCACGCTTTCCTCCTCCCCCCGGCCCCTCCCCCCACTACTTTGAAATCGACGGGATTTTACCGAGATGGATCTCGGATCTAGGGGATTATCTCGTCGTCGCCGAGGAGGAATTTCGCCGCATAGGGACGCTCGAAAATCGGGGAAACGGAAATCGCGCAAGGGCGATTGAATGTTCGGAAGGCAGCCAATCGTAAGCCTATTGCCAATGCGAGCTCCTGATCCTCTCATCTGCGGCGCTTAAGCACGCGGGCTAAGTATTCCGAATTAGGGACGTACGCGCGTTGATTATGCTGCATCGTGATAATCAATTTCAATTCCGCTGCAATTTCATCGCGCGGAATGAGTAGGTCGGTTGATTTTCACCAAGCATCGTCGCGCATCGTATGTAAGAGACAACGGATTTACCTGGTCGGACCGACTCAAGGTCAGGTCAGTAGGCCGGGAACGCACGGCGCTGATTTATCTCCGCTCCCTACGTATCTGCGTCTCGTCACGCACAGATGACTGCGATGACAGCCGACGACGCGTCTACAGGTCGCGCGCACGTTTAGTCAACGCGGCGGCGGCAGCGGCGGCAGCGACGACGACGACGACGACGACGACGATGACGACGACGACGACGTGCGAGGATGAACGGGCGTAGCGAGGCTCGCCATCCTCGCTAACGAGACGAGATACCGATCAGTGACGCTCGCCAGCGAGCGCGTGGGAGTGGGAGCGAAGACGTCTCGCTCGGCCAGAGACACCGTTCTTATCGCGCGACACAACAGCACCGCGAACCCCCTGCCGTCTGTCAAGCGATGCGCCGCGAGAACCGAGCGCACTCGCGCGGAACGCGAGCTAACCTAACCTCCTCGAGCTTCGCCGAACGACTGGCGAGCCCGAGCGCCCGGTACACTCCGCGGCTCCGCGCGCTCCGATTGCACTCCCGCCGCCCCCCCGCCCCCCCGTGACAAGACGCGACATCTGTATGCAACACTCCGCAGCGTAAGACGTGGCTGGAAGGGATGTAATCCGTGTCAGAGGGCTGCAACAAACGTAAGGGGAATATTGAGGACGCCATATTGTTCTCTCGTACCTGGATGAGATGAGAGATTTTTATCGATCGCGATAAATATGCGGGAGATTTTAAGGACATAACGAATGATATGGTAGATACGAAATCGTGCCATCGGTATTGAATATCAAAAATCGAAATTGATTGATACGAACGCTTCCTCGTGACTCTATCGTAAGATTTCTTGATTTTCACAAGCGAGACGTTGAATTATTCATGATACCCGTAGAAAATGTTCTATTAAAGGTCAAAGAAAGAGAGGGAAAGAAGAAACGGCGGATATAATGCAGAAAATAATGAAACATAGTGCATTTTTATGTATTCTTGGAATTTGATCGTTCAAGATACGCCGAACGATCAACGGTCATCGTGTAAACTAACGCGCAAGAAGGTAAGGTTGTTTCTTCTGAGGGGGAGACAGGGACAACGATGGCTCGATTAGCGCCACGATGCGGAAATGTAGCGATCATAGACATTTAAATAGAACGGAGCGCACATCCGGCCGTTTCTTCTCTTCCGATCCACATGCGCACGTCGCTTTAAGTTTTGGCGCGAAAGAGTGCACTGCGCACGCGCATTGGAATCAGTTCAGCAGCCCAGCTGGCGCCAGCTGCGCGTTGGGAAAACAGAACGCTAAACCGGTCATGAGAGGCTAGTCAACGACTGTTCATTGCGGTTGGAAGTTCTGTTTTGTGGCGGAAATATTGCGACATTACGCGGATACGCCGCGGCAATAGCACGACGGCCAGCCGGTATTCAGAAAGATGGGAGCGTATTTGTCGGAGCCGATCACGAAGAAGGAATCGAGCGACGAAGTGGGAACGAACGTCGCGTACGGTGCAAGTTCTATGCAGGGCTGGCGGGTCAGTCAGGAGGTAAGCGTGATGTCGTAGTCGCGGCGGCAACGGCGGCGGCGGCGGCGGCGGCAACGGKGATGGTGTGTGCGCGCGCGCGCGTTTATCGCACCATTTTCCAGCAGCTTACAGATCCGTATAAATTGCCGGCCACCCGGCTCGACTGACCGGTTACCGAGATTGTCACAGCATTGCACGCTGACGCGCACCGAACGCTGGACACGAGCGACGGCTGAGCGATGACGCACCGTACTGCGTCTGATGCTCAGCAAAGGGATTCATTTTCTGCCAATCGATTTGCATTTATTTACTAACAGATGAGACAGCTTGATAAAAAGACCAGGTCCCTGCGGCAAGATGCTCGCTACTGTTACTGCTTAATCGTTCTGTCAAAAATTCTTATCCACTATCTTGTCTAGTAATAGTAGCATAGAGTACTTGTATTATAGATACAAATTTGTATTATAGATACAAATATGTATGTATTATAGAATATTAATGATAATGTATGGCAATGATGAGTGCAATGATGCTAATTGGAGAGTTGTTCTTATACCTTATACCTCTTGTCTACAACGAATTGCTATAATGAAAACTGGATCATGATATTTAATTGGCTATTTAAACAAAGACCTGATTTTACGATAATAAAAGCCGTGTAATTATTTTTCTAACAAGTAAATAATATAATTCTACAGTATCCTGCAGTATATAGGAATAACGAGAAAGACATAAAATGTGCACCGTTAATGATGAATTATTGACGTTTATTTGCAGGATGCTCATAATTGTTGTATAAAATTTGATGAGGATGTCTCACTGTTTGCTGTATACGATGGTCACGGAGGACACGAAGTGGCAACGTATTGTGCCCGCAATCTTCCCGAGTTTATCAAACAAACGGAGGCTTATAAAGGAGGCGACATTAAAAAAGCTTTAATAGATGCTTTTCTGGGTTTTGATGCTACTCTTAAGAAACCAGAAGTGGTCACCATATTGAAAGAACTCGCAAACACATCCATGACTGATAAAAAAGATGATTCAATAGAATCTGGTGCGTTTGTATTACGAATTCTTTTTATATTAAGAATATGCATTTTTACAGGATATACCTTTATACAGATGATCTTGCTAATTATGAACTTTTTAAGGATTAATTCAATCCTTTTGCTTAATTATATGAGAAAACTTTTAATAAGTTCGTATTCGTGCATTATATTGCGTACAGATGAAGAAGAAAATGTTAGTAATCTATGTATGGAGGCCACAATGCCATTGGAGGTGATAATGGCAAAGTATCAAACAGAGACTCTTCGTTTAAAAAATGTGAAAAACGAGAAAAGTGGTGGTAAATATACGTTCGCGAGCCCTTATTTACGTGGCCGAAAAGGACGAGATAAAGCAAGCTGTTCATCGTCTGGTGCAGGATGTTCATCGACGCTATCTCAATCATCATCCTCGTCTATATCTGCATACAATACAAAGGAAACAGATGTGAGTAGTTCCAGTCAACCATGTGGGTCAACATTGTCTAGCACAGTGGAACAAAAGGAGGCCGAGTGTCCTGGGAGCAATGAAGCTGAACAGGTTTTGGACTCTACAACGAGTAATGGCACTACACATGCATCTCCTTCAGCTGTATCCGTCGCAGACATAGAACCTGTTAAATCTATGGATATGCCCGATAGTTCCGAAGATATTAAGGAGAAAGTCTCGAGTCCCGGTAAAATATCGCCGTCTAACACGGAATCTAACGCGAATGAGGTGGAAATTAATGGCGCGGAACCAGTCGGGGACGCAGACAGCAGTAAGGGTGGAGGAGATAATGTGTCGAGCAGTTCTTGCACGCCTGTGGAGAACGGAGACGCGGATCAACAAGAACGGATAACTAGCAGTGGTCGAAGAAGAACACAGTCTTTGGATCTTTACCGAGATTTGTTGCAAAAGGACAACGATGATTCCGAGGAAGACGATGATGATGATGAGAACGATACAACATTTGATGGTGTCCCTGAAAGGTACACGAGTTTGTACAAGTTGTAGTTAATATAGAAGCAATTAATTTCAAAAAGTGTTATTTTAATGAAAATTATATTTTCTTCAAAAACATTTTGCAGTGATGAAGATGATACAGAAGATGTCGATGAGGATGAAAGTGACGAAGATGAAGAGGAAGAAGAGGACGAAGACGAAGACGAAGATGAAATAGAGGGGAAAGGAATGGATGAGGATTCCGACGATGACAACAGTGATTTTATGACAGAGAAAGTATGCCAGTTCCGTATATTATAATTTCATTATAGAAAAGATGTGCATTATTTTCGATAGAATTCAAAGTTGAATAATTGGATGATTATATGTTAAATAATTACGTTCCTTAAAAATTTACGTTTCTTAATGTAACGATGATTTTTGCATAGCCTGGTGCAGACAGTGGATGTACGGCCGTTGTAGCGTTACTCAAAGGAAATGAACTGTACGTAGCTAATGCCGGAGACTCTCGGTGTGTTCTCTGTAGGAGTGGCAAGGCAGTTGAACTCAGTCAAGATCACAAACCTGAAGACGTACCCGAAATGCAGCGCATAGTAAAAGCAGGCGGAGAGGTGACGAGCGACGGCAGGGTGAACGGTGGTCTTAATCTTTCCAGAGCGCTTGGCGATCATATGTATAAGCAAAATATGTTATTACAACCTCAAGATCAAATGATCTCTGCTCTACCGGATATACGGCACATCACGCTTGATCCAGAAGAGGATGAGTTTATGGTGCTCGCATGTGACGGCATATGGAACTTCATGACTAGTGAACGCGTTGTCGATTTCGTGCGTGTTCGTTTAGCACGAAATCATGAGAACATGTCGAAAATCTGCGAGGAAGTATGTAGAACACATTACATTGTTTCACATTACTTTGCCAGTTGGAATTTTTTTTTCTTCATGAATCTGATTGTATGTATGTTGTAGCTATTTGATTATTGCCTCGCACCGAACACTCTTGGCGATGGAACAGGCTGCGACAACATGACCGCCATAATAGTCAAGTTCAAATTTCCGGAAACCAAGACTGCTGAAAATAACGCTGCTGCTGAAGTATACATCGCGAAAAAGCGATCAAAGTCTGAAGAAAGTAATGACTGTACAACGGAGGAAAGTGTGATAGAAAATCCTAGCAAACGTATCAAGACCGAGGCAGCTATGTGAATCGATAATTAACACGTGTCATGAACCGATCTCCGTAAACGGACGAGTGAATGTGAGTTTATGTAAAATTATACAATAACTTCATATTGCTGCGAGAAGCGATCGCGGCAATAATAGGCACGTGAAATAGTGTAAGGTGTGTTAATGTATTGGTCGCTGTTAGCTGATTGCTCGATTGGAGCATGTGGGAATGATATAGCGTCATTTTTCTGACAGACCTACGAGTTCTTTCATATCACTAAATGATATCCAAATCAGGCATACAAAGCACCCATCTCTCCTAGGATTGCATCTCGCGCACATCTTTATATTATATTTAACGTAACGTAACATCGTGAAATGCGATCTGAGATTTGATTCCATGGTTTATTCATGAGAAATTATTCGAAACACGGACATAATATTTTATGTGTCATGTGTAAAAAATAGTGAGCGGTAATTGTAATAGAAATTGTAATAGAAATTCATTTACACGTAAAAAAGAGAGAGCTCGTCCATTTCCAAGCTTTTACTTGCAAGCATTTACTGATAAAAATAGATAATACATACGTTTAATATAAATATACAAACTCTTTCCTTCTACAACTTGATTATTCTAAATTGTCTTGCTTTTAATAATTTCGTATATAATTGTCTTATTTATTAACTAAAAGTAATTTTATTCTATATTTTTTTTTGTTTTTAATTAGATTGTATTTAATGAAGATAAGATATTGATGCGCGTTTTATAGCGTGACTTATTTCAGTTGTAATAACTTTTAACGGCATCATCATTTTGATACCTTTTCTTTTTTAATCGATATCTTGGTTTAATAATTAAAATAATTGGATTTCTCTTCACATATCATCCCATTTGCTCCATCTACTTACGAAATATATTCCTTGAGTTTTTAGATTACACACGTAGCATATAAATGTACATATTTATAAATGTAGGCTATAGGATTTATATATCTGTAAGTCAATATAATATCTCTTATTTTTACGAAATAGAATTTATTTTTGAATTCCTGGGTAATAATGGTTGAATGGATGGGTGTGCGAATAGCTTTAAGACGTTTAAATTGTATTATGTGATTAAAGCGATTACATATAACGCGTTACCAATTTGTGATCTTGTCTTAACGATATCGTTAAATACAAGAAGAGCTATACAGTTGATAATAATGATCGTATCGATTGTTATACTTCGGGACGATCTAAATTTATTCGGAAATTTGCATATGTCAAAAATGTGTTTTTGTAAATTTATACAGATTTGTATAGACGCTTGTATCTATGAGAAAACGGCAAGATCTGTAAAAAAAAAGCTATATCGCGATTGCACGCATCTAAAGATGCGTGAAACGGTATTTTGATAAATGCATGACAGTTATGTGATATCGTGATAAACTGGAGTTACTTTTATTATCACGATTACTTGTAGTATCTCGACAAACGTAGCATACTTGTCTTGCAATAGCTTGTAAAACTTTTTTTAGTATTTGAAACAAAAACGCGAGATATGTGTACATGGTATCGCGATAAGTGCAAGCTATTTGTAATATATCGACAAATGCGAAATAAAAGAGCAAGGCCTATCTGGTAGCAAATTCATTTTTTGTGTAACTAATAAAAATAGCGCGATTCAGCTTTCATTTAATGATATTTAATCTTTTATAGAAATTAAATTGAAAAAAATGTCTTTGCTCTTGGATACGCTTGCGCCTGTATCATCACGCTCTTGTCCAATATTTGTTCAGCATAATAAAGAAAGCACATGTCAGGAAATAGATCATGATCTGACGAAATAAGGATTTAATTTATGAAAAAAGAGAAAACTAATGTTAATTAGTTAACTAATTAGTTAATTAATTAAGTAGCTGATATTACACTCGCGACATTCGGCGCATTCTTCCAAATTGAATCTTTCGAAGTTTGCACTATACGACTAATACGCATTGACAGTCAATACTTTGAACAAATAATGACTTATCGTCACGCTATTATCAAGTACTCTTATAGTTAAGGTTTTTCGACATTGTAATGTGTAAAAATTTCCTTCATTTGGTGAAGAAACGGAGTCTGTGTTTTTATTGTAAAGATTCTATGTAAAGAAACTAAACAGTTAAGATCCTGCGAGATAGACGTAAAAAAAAAAGAAAAACAAAAAAAACAATGCTAGATTAGTGAATCGATCGATGATATCTATACGATATTTCTGACATTTTTCACCGGTATGTATTCTGTTAATGCTCACTATTGTCTACTTGACTATTATCAATGGACGATAACTTGATCGAAGAATGATTTATGACTAAAGTAATCATACTTACGTATGATACTTATATAAACAAACACCGTTCGCAAATCGGTGATCAGTAGCGTATTGATACTAGACGAACGATGCTAGTGTCATCCAGAGAGAACTGATGTGCCTTTCCAATTCAGGGGTTGACAACTCCGTAACGCGTGTATGTACATTCGATTCCGTCTCAAGAAGGAAGATTTGCGCCCCTAAAACTGTCTTTAGCTGCGAACTCCGTACATTTATGTATAATATCTTGTTTCATAATATACATGTCGCTCGAATCAGTTTTAACGCTTATTTTCTTTTCTCTCTTTTATGAATTTATTTCTTTTTTTTTATCATTTATTTTCGACATGTACACGCGTACGCGCGTCAAAAGATATATTTGTTATTCAAAAATCCAATATTCTAAAACTCAAAATAGCTCAGAATTAGTGAGATTGGTAATTGCTGTTTGATATGAAAATAAAAAAAGTTTTTCTCTAATTAAATGATACAAATTTTACTCAAATAACAGAGCAGATCTGGCTGTACAGAATTTATCTCTGTTATTTGCTGAAGATTCACATCGTTTATCCATTACTGCGAACTCTGCGCAATAATTCCATGCTACATTTTCCGATTTCTATCCGTAGACTAACTTTTGTAGAATATTAGAAAATAATAATATGCATTTTTCACAATTTTGAAAGCAAATTCTGATGTACGATCTATTAACTTAGCTGTTCAATATTACAATTATCGTTTGTAGAGGCAGGAAATTTTATAAACTATCTTATTCAACATAAATATATTCGATTCAATACATAACATGTTACAGATACGAATGGAAAGATATTTTACGATACAAGTGCGATGTAACGCAATACATATTGGTCCCTTTATAAGATTATAGATTATCGAAAACATGAAAGAAAATATATGTACATATATCCTACTATAGTAGTCAAAACTCTGTATGTATATATATATATATATATATATATATATGCTCAATTTCCATTTAATTGATGTTTTTGATATTTGAAAACTAACTTGTTTTACTGCTTTACTATTATTATTATTATTATTATTATTATTATATATTATTATCTATTATTAAATTGTAAGATGGGAAACCTTGATTTATTTTAGCATAATTAATTATATAATCAGATTACTAATTTCCTTAAATAAAAATCGCTGAGATAAATATTGTTAGATATGGGAATTACAGTAATGACAGAATAATATTTAGGATAACTTATTTCAGTAGAAAATTCGACGTAAATTCGTTTATTTAATATCAGACACATCATATCACGGTGTATTCGACTGCTGTGTTCAAGCTAGAAATCTTGAAACACACACACACACACACACACACACACACACACATATATATATATATATATATACACAAATATTTAATATACATTTAACGCTCATAATTCAATTACGATAATAAGATCACGCATGCGTTACAAGTGCATCATTAACTGATATATCACGCCTAACTAATATATATATATATATATATATATTAAATTCTGAATTTTTATTTACTTTATTTTAGTAGGGCAGTATTTACTCCAAATCATTCTTTAAACACTCTTTAAATGTCGTTGCTATACAAAACAAGTAAATAACACATAATACATTTTATTAAAATATCAAATGATGCAAGTTTATAAAAAAGAATAATGAATATGGTAAACTCATCATAATTGGGTAGGAAAATAATACAATGACGATAACTAATAATCATGACATTAATTGATAAGATGATGAGAGTAACGATAACGATGTGATGATGGTAATAATATAATAATAATACTTATATAACACAGGTAACAACGCAGTCCTAGTTCTGCAAGAATTCCTTTTATAACAGATTAATCTAAATGACTGCTTAAAAGCTGTTATAGAGTATAAATTTATAAATAATTTTATCAGTCATAGAATGGCAATCTTGGGATTCCTGTCACGGATTTAATATGATTTGGCACATTAATGCGTAACTCTAACTCTTTCTTTTTTATGATACGATTGATTGTACGAAATCAATAAGATGCCATTCTTATTCACACGCTTAGAGATATATCTGTATAAGAAGAATAGCAAAAAACTCAAGTTCGTCTTTGCGTTTTACATTGATTAGGGAAACGACATATTCTCTTATATACATATTCAACAATTGCAATAAGTAATTGCATACGGAGATATTGTGATGTAAGAAATTCATAAACTTATCGTTCGACTATGAAAATCAGCGTTTTCTCCGCGTTTGACGCGCAAGGGCCAAAAAGAGAAAGAAACTACTAATGCGAGACCACTAAATAATGCAGCTTTTACACTTGGAACTTTATCTGATATTGATGCGCGTCTTTAGAGAACGAACAACGCTGAGAATCGCGGGATGCGGTGGATTCAGAAGGACAAGATTGGGTCAGTTGGTATTTTGTTTGTTAGAGCGAAGGCGAGCCAAGCCTGAACGTTCACCCTCTTCCTCATCGGACGTACAGGCGACCGCACCGCGCGAGGATGTTGCTTGCATCAATTCCTGATCGGGACCATTCCGATTCTCGTATAATAAAATGTTCAATGTTTCCTCGTATATTCGCGCTTCAGGAAATTCAACCTGAGGAAAACAAATATTTATCATATAACTCGAAGGCTAAGTAAATACAAGGTTTGTCATGTAATGTGGTCAATTATATTTCAATGCTGCATATCGTTACCTTCGTATGCTTCTTGTCAGTTGTATAGACAATCGAATGACAGCAAACTTCGGCTACTTTGCGACCATGTCCATAGAATGTCCAGCAACAGATCTCACTTGAACTAATGACATCTTTGATGAATAATACCCTGTCGTTGAATCTAAGCGATATCTTATCGAACAACTCTATGTTCTTTAGCAGATTGTCATCCGACGTACTGTGAAGATCAGATTTATTTATTTAATTTGATGTCGTTATCAAACTTAACTGCTGCATCAATAAAGTTATCGGGCATGCTCATGACATTTCATGCAGAGATTATAATTCTTCTTTTAATGAATGAGGAATATTAATTCACATAAGTTATACAAAAAGCAATGTATGCTATTAACTACATTATTTTAAATTACTTGAAATCAATGTATGAAATATCATAATATTCTTAAATTAATTTTGTATTACCTTGTATAGGAATATTTATTGTTGTGCCTATTAATAAGCAACTTGACCACAGGCTTGGTAGTGTTGCTTATGAGCAATTGCTCATCCTTTTGTGAATTGATAAGAGGGATTCTACAAATGGGCTCTACTTCATGTTCTTTTCGAAAAAGTGCTTGTTCACAAGATTCCACCAATTTACTGACACAATAATATTTTGCTTCAGCAAGCAATTCTGCCATTTCTTTTGTGTCTTCTGGTAAAGGCACCGAACCATCTCGTAAGAAATTTAAAATCGTTTCGAAATGTTTGCCGCATCGGTCAATCAATATCCAACCTATTTCAAGGAATATGACATATATGATCAAAAATTGAAACAAATACAATAGTATCTTCTAATAGCTCTCTATATATCAAATTGAATAAATATGATACCGAGACCATTTGGAATTCTTTTCGAAGCTAGCTCGAGGTAATAAACAGCTCAATAAATAGGTCAACTGTTTGAAACTTTGAAAATAAAAAATAGAATAAGAGAAAATAGATCGTTAAATAAACTTGATGGAACAGATCAACAGACCATGTTGGAGACTACGGATTGCGAAAATGTCAAAATCGATCAAGATCTTGCCTCGCAACGCGAGATATGTAGGACAAATGTAAAATACATAACGGCTGATCAAGACTATTTCCCACCTTCGGAATCGGTGAGCACTTCCATGCGACCGCTGAACATAGCACGCAGCATGGTGTCATGCTTCTGCAAAGTGCTGACGGTAGTGTAATAGAGCGAACCACCGATGTTCAATTTGACATACTTGGAGGGATACCTCACCGCTGTGACCATCTTGTCGCCCGACATGATAACTCCAATGAGTAATGGACTCTGATAACAGAACGAGATAGCTTAACGATTGAGCATTAACGCGAATCGCGCAACGAGAGGAACGTATATCAGTTTCGAGTGCAATCAAGTGCAAATTGCAATCGAGAAAGATCTAAAGCTTGCCATATAGCGAGCTTAAAATGGCGGACGGTAGCGGAGTACCTGCATATTTATTTATCATTTACCTTTAATTCCTCTTAGATGCGTGTCCCTTTGTAGAGGCGCTGCGATCACCGATAACGAAAACCCATCGGGGCCGCGTAAGTTTATTGATCCTGCTATGTAGAGATTCTCTCGCAGGGATAACGGAATTTGAGGAAAGATTCCGACGAATTTATCGAGAGGTGTAATATAGAGGACGTGTAATATAATTTAAAAGCAGAGTAAGAGAGAACGAGGACAGAATTGGTGCGGATTCGTCGCGTTCGATCGCGAAGGGAAGAGAAGCGACGTGATGGCGATTGCGAACGTGGCTCAATGTTGCATTGAAAAGGGCTTTTAGATTCACTGATATCCGAAAGTGAAAACAGACGCAAGTCTTAACGTGGCCCCATTTTGACCATGAATCAAAACCTCGAGAAAACCGCACAATAGAGCAATTCGATCTGGTGATCTTAGTCTTCCGCTGATCAATCGAAAGTCACTAGACGACCGCGGAACGCAATAGCGAGAGAAGAAGTTTCATGTCACTCCGTTATCTAAGACTGAACAAAAACAAAATGGCCGACTCGTTGGCAAAGTACGGTGTTTATGTCGATGATTTATGTAAAATTCGTATCCTCGAGCCCGAGGCGGCTAATCAAACGAGCAAGTTGAAGGAAGAATGTCAAAATTTCGTGTCTAGTAAGTTACGTCGATGAGAAGTGCGAAGAACGATGCAAATTGACTTATGACTAACGCTCGTTGGCTGATCGCTTCGTTGAGCTAAATCGCGTCGTCGCACGTTTCGGCGACGTATCCTTGCGCACATGTATCTTCACTGTCTGTTCAATAAATCCTTGCACAGAGAAAGATGCACCCTTTGTACCCTCGAATAGCGGTTACCTTTTAGTTGTATTGAATGAATGCGTGTACAATGATCACCCTATCATCTATCGGACTTTGGTTTTTTTATGACATTCGACATTAATCGGTCACGAAAGCTGACATAGCTTAAGGAATATTTGTGAAAGAAATCAAGTGTAAATGTTAGGTACAATATGAATAAGATATACATGACTTCTCTTGAATATCGCGAATGTTTCTTCTCCAGAATGTTTCTTTCCTTCAAAGTCGCACCCCCTTTTTCTAGTTGCTAATTGCACTTGCCGGAAGTAGAAGCTTCCGGAAAATTTATATATATGTACAAGAGTCATACATCTTGCAGAGATAACGGAATTTGAAAAGAATTCCGATGAGTTTATCAAGACGTTAGATAATCTAGGGAAAGAAGTGGAGAAAGAGAAAATGAAGACGATTGGTGCACGGAATCTGTTGCGTTCGATCACGAAGGAGAGAGAAGCCGAAAAACAACAGATGCAGGTTATTATGTAGTAAAGAGGGATCTATATCGATCGGTATTGACCTATTTCAGTGTCCTTTGGTTACAGGCATTAATTCTAGAAAAGTCCGTGGAATTGGAGCGATTGCGAGTGCAGTACGAGTCTTTTAGAAAAATTGAAATGGAGCAATTAGAAACGATCGATCATTTATCGATGAATTAATAAAACTTTTACGTCATATTTTATGTGTTTTTTAAGCATAATTTACGCTTAAATTAGCGTAAATTCTATGAATACATTGCGCGATTATATTAATTACACAACAAATAGGACGACAGGAATAACGATTTATCATTATCAAGTGGTCCAGCTCGATGGCAGAGAGATAGGCGAATCTTCTCATTTTTAAATATCTTGATTTAATGATAAATCTAAAGAATTTTTTAGCCACGATACCTCATCATAATAATGCTTCATAACGAAGTGGACGATCTTTTCGATATGAGTATATATTTTCACTACGAGGATTTATCTGCAGATGACTTAATTCAGCACGAAATGCTGCGTAATGTGATGACTGAGCAGGCAGTTTGTTGATTTGTTAGTTTAAAACGCTTGAATGAGATAAATGAAATGAGGATAAAATAATTTTAGGCATAATCTTTATAATAAATATGTATTTTTGATGAATAAATTTGAATATGGCGATGCATGGCGGCACTGATATGCAATAACGTAAGGATACTTCGAGAATCGCAAGATGGCTGTTCGATAATCGAATCTCAATCTCGACTGCTTTCAGTTCAGAACGCATCGCCGGCGATGCGGGCTGTCGCGTTCGAATTGTTTGAAAATATCGGCGATTATCGTTGAGAAAAGTGAATTTGCGTGAAAAAATGTCAACGGAATTGATCGCCCTGAAACGTTGAGCGTCTGTCATGCGGGAAATATCGTTTAAACATTATACTTTCTAGCCCGAACCATACAAAAAGTTTCTGCAATGCAAATCGCATTGCGCGTTACTCAACGTGCGTAATATTCCGCATTAGAAGACAGATCAAGGATGGCGGTCACGTTTGGTAAGGTTCAGTTCTTAATGATCTAGTTTCAGTTATTTGTCGCGAGTTAACCTCTAAGGACGGAAAACGAAAGAGGGCATTTTTTGCGATTGCAGATTCCATAATATGTCTGTGCCTTGTCGCGATTCTCTGGGGAGTAACTAATCCGTTCATCAAACGAGGTGCTCGTGGTCTGGAAGGTGTCGAGGCTTCATCTGCTTCTCGCCAATTTATCAAGGAGCTTGCATTTCTTGTAACCAATCCAGAGGTTCGTTACAATTGGATAACAGATATCAGAACTATTCAAGTAGCAAATGTACAGATTGATCTTCTCACGAATGGGCTCACTTGATTGCTTCTTCTGCGTAAGAGTTTGACTTTGGAGAGTTAAAGCTCGGTCAAGCTCGGAGCTAGGAAAAGAATAATTCGTTAAAAGCGCTATTTCACTTAAAGTTAAATCCGTTGGAATGCGATATCACTTTGTAATATTAAAACCTTATTGTATATAGAAAAAAAGACTGTCGAATGGGTCCGTTTATGTCAAAGTCTTATAAAGAGCGAGCTCTGTATAATATAATTTGTCATTAATGATTCTGTTGATTGCGCATATTTTTATATTGCAAGAACAAGAGGAAATAATTCGATTCGATCTTCTTGCGCAGTATATCCTGCCATTTGTTCTGAACCAATGCGGATCGGTGCTGTATTTTCTGACTCTTCAGAATACCGATATATCCTTGGCCGTGCCAGTTTCAAATTCCCTTACCTTCGTGTTTACTGCGATCACAGGCTGGTTCCTGGGCGAGGAAAAGGCACATAGAAGTAAATACGAATTTGGGATGATCCTCATATTTATATGAAAACCCAATGAATCGTTTGTCTCATTGTATGTTTTGCTTTCCAGACACGTATCTGGGAATGATACTTGTGCTGTGTGGAACAACGTTATGTTGTTGGGACAAACTAAATAAAACCATGGAATTATGATCCGTATATCGAAAACGTCAATTATTAATAAACCTATTGCTGTTATCCCTCCGTTTCCTGCATGTCTCCTCAACCTGCTGTTTAGTTCACACTCATCCCGCGTAACGTGAGTACCACAATGATTAATACACATGATATCCTTCCAACAACGCAATTCTGATGCATGATTACGCCTGTGAATATTAATGTCCGGCTTTGATGCGTGTTAATCTCATTATTAATGACACTGCGCTAGCTTATCTGTCTTATCTCATTTATTAATCGTGTTACAAAATATAAGTCGTTCTCGATTTTTCTCGCGTTTCTACGTATTCAACGCATCTTACGCACACAAAGAGATATGATAGCTATGTTAATAGATGATTGGCTTTATTGGTAATTTTCGTACAGTGTTGTCAATGTATATCCATGATATTTACATGCAAATCGCGCGTATAATGATCCATATGTACACACACGCACACGTAAGTAGCACCAAACAGAAATGAAGTCATGGTGCAAGACGAGTATTCATGTCGCCGAATTTGCTTCTTCGTTCGCACGCAAAAGCGTATCACAGTATAACAGATAACGTTCAGCGTTGCGTGCCTTATTCGTGAGCCGTGTTAAATGCGAAGAGCTCGCAGCGATAACGGTAATCTGCGATTCGCGACGAGTTTACAGCGACAAGTTGCATATATATGGAAACGCGATGGGTTCTAGTAACATTGATGAAGCATTACGATTCTTAATACACAGGTATTTATGTACAATAAGCATGCAGAGACGAAACTGATCTGTGCACAGAGGCATGTTCAGTTATCGTTACGCGTAATTGCCCGTTTCATGCTCCTGACTGCCCAGACAAAATTTGAAAAACATTCTCGGATCTTATCATACCAATCATATCGTAGACAGGCGTGTTATATTTATTACGTAATACATTATGCACTTTAGGAATTTAGGCTCGGTTAACAAAGAAACACACATGTACACACATAGAAGAGTTTAAACGATGGCACTCTGATTCACGGTGGAATGAAGTATGAATGCGTGTTACTTTTCGTGAAGGGCGCAGCAGCGCGCACGAATTTTGCGAGATGAAGATATGAGGAGATATCTTTCGGGTCGAGTTTCACGAGTATTCCGAAATTAATGCACGGTGAAGTATTAATGCACGATATTTTACATACGCATTCTCATCATACGCAGCAAATTTAATCTGTTAAATTTGGCTAGAGAGAAAGCTATTAAGAGATAATACAATATCCGTTATATATTGTGGGAGGAAAATTCTCCTTTTGGGATACGTAAATCATATTTAAGCTTACATTTCAAATACTTATATTCATATCTCTTTTGCAATCTTCCTTGTTACAAAGAAAGTTCGTTGTTATTTACCTGACATGCAAATTATAATTATCAATTTACGAAGCTTGGATCCGAAACTTCCCTTGGCGCGTGCCCGTATTGTCTCTATCTAGGAACGGATGTTCATCCCGTTATGTATATGCGTTTATTGCGCGTAGCTTTTATGTCTCAGGCGACGCCGGGATTCCGTAAGGTCGCGAAATCAATTAGCGTGTTAACAGCAATTAATTTACGCGTGTCGCAGCGATATTTTGGCGCTTAACGGTGAGCTAAACGGTTATTTAAACAATTAAAATCTCGCGCGTTTGCGATTAACGCTGGCGCGACGCGTGCGTTAAGAAGGTATAGATAAGAGCGGTGTGTATTAACGGTAAGTCGCGTCGTTATTAATTAGTGCGCGCATATCTCGCGTGTATGTCGGCGTCTATTGATCGCCTATTGATCGAGATTACGAATTACAATACACTTATGAAACTCGAGACTAGCATTGATCAATGGCCGTCCAATTCAGGCGCGGGACTTTTTGCTCTTCAGCTTGAACCAGCCCGCGCTCTTATTCGGGTCGCGTGGCACGGATGTGGATCTGCTCAATTCCGTCTTGGAGCCTATGACCCGCGATTTGGTGGCCAGCGATTCCGTGGAAACGGTTCTATCCACTTTCTGCTTGTCCTTCGATTTCAGGGTGCTGCGGTTAATAGTACCTGCAACCGTTAATGCGGATGTTTAATGTTTTCTTCGACGATTTCTAGCAGAAATTGCGTGCTTGGTGAATCACGAACTTGCGCGTCTGAATGTTTAGAGCGAAGTGAAAAGAATCTCACATGATGGTATAATATAAAAGAAGAAGATGTAGAAGGAGTATCAATAATTGAGTTTGAAAAATTTTCGCGTCTACTTGAAACTTGTATCAGAGACAATTATCTGATCGAGTTATGCCGAGATCTCATGTATAAATAATTCAGAATTCGATATCGATGTGTATCGGAGCTTTAATTTAAGATTAGATATCTGTTTATATTATAATTATATCTCTAATTAGATATATTATTTTTAAGGAAAGTAACGAATTATTAACTAAATTAATTAACTGATGCAGATTCTCTGCGCAATTCACTTATAGCAGTTAAATTTGAAATTAGGAAATCAGTGTTTAATTTCCTTTTTAGAAACGTTGAACTTAATTTTCTGCTATGTATCTTGAAACCTAATGAAACCAATCATATATATATATATATATATATATATATATATATATATATACATATATAATGTGGGAAAGGGGCAACGATAAATCAAACTGCAGATGTCGGTGCGTGGGAACTTGACTTCCCGGTTCACTCACGCCGCGATATTTTTCTCATCATTCACGTGTCTATCATTTTATTATTAATGTTTCTACTAATAGCAATTTAAATCTCCAATTTAAATCTCCAGAAGAGCGAAAACGCGCGCGCAGCATGTTACATGTTCCTTAACAAGAGATTAAAGCACTTTGCATTCGTTTCGTATGAAATTGGTTACGGAATTGGGTACGCGCAATAATATCCGCAATTTAATTCGTGATTGTCCCCTTTCCGCGTACATTGTATCAGAATTTAATCACGTTTCAATCATACTCTAATGAGGAATCACATGAGAAATTACAACTGCATTGCGAAAGCAAATTCTCTCCTTCTGCCGAAACCAGCGAACCGAAATCCATTAAATTTGACACAAATCTCCTCCACAAGTTTCGTTGACTGAAGCAAAAAGAGAAACGCGTCGCTGCCGTAAATCTCCATCTTTCACGGTCTGTTGAAAGCATCACGCGCATATCATCGAAAGGAGACGCATCCGTTTCAACAACTCGAAAACGTTCATTCAATTCAATGTGAAGCGACAGCGTTTGTCTCCTTTCATTAGGGATACGCGCACTCGCTCGTTTGATTCGAGAGTTAAGAGCATTTACTTGTCTTGGACAGATTGTCCTTGCTTCGCCGAGCTTCCTTTCCTCGGCGGCTGAGGGTTTCGCGGCTTCGCTGTCTGCGTCTCATGGTCGCGATCGGCTTCGCGTGCTGTTGCTGATCGTAGTTGATCTCGAACGGTTCCCTGTAGTGCCGCGGCTTCCACGGGGCAAGGACGCTTACGCTCCTCGACACCGTTCTCGTGTGCGATTGCAACGGTCGATTCAGCTCCTCGCGGCTCGCCGCCCTGCGTCGTTCGTTCGGGCCGGGAATTTCGCCGACTGGAATGCAGATATCGGACTTGAGTGGCAATTAGAGCGCGGTTACGCTTGACATTTTCCGTACTTTCACCGTCGAACGTTGTCCAGTTAGTTAAATAACTTTAAACGATCAGCCATAGATACGATCTTATCGAGCCTGCCTCCGCTGATGCAAATTTAATGCGTGTTGCAAAATTTCAGATAATAAACAGTACGCTCCAGTCATCTATATTATCGACAGCTTGTTCCTAACAATATTCGGAGCGATTATTACATAAGGCATAAAAGAAGAGATTTCTATATCTGTAAATTCTGTGTTGAGCTCATTGGAATGCCGAGAACTATATCGAAGAGTTTAGTTGTCCGAATCGTTGGCTCAGAAAAAAAATTCCAAGACCAAGAGAAGCTTTCGTTGAAAGCTTTTAGCACGAAATTCCCGTTTTTTCGAATAATGGATTTAAATTTCAAGATTGGAGAACCAAATCGTTTCCGATCGTTGGGACATGAGGAACAGTACGATATATCGTGCATGAGAGGATCGATCGTACCTGTAGCGGCGTGGAGATACACGATAGATCTCTGCGATCTTTGAGAATTCTGACTTTGCTGGCTGCTATCGCCCGTCGTGCTCTCGCCCGAGGACAATGCGCTCTCGGCTAGTCTCGGAGGTTTCCTCGGGGCTGACATGACCCCCAGGTTGTGACGGTTTGAGTTCGTAGCGTCACGCCTCGAACAGGCGTGGTCGTCGACTTGTTTATTCCTGAAAGACACGTATATTCCATCATATTGGGTTAATTTTTAATTGTAGCTGTAAGATTTCTGTCTGTCCCGCGAGAGGAACGTTGACGAGAAGAAACGCAACGTCCTACGAGAGGAAGAACATCTCGAAGTCCGAGAGACAGACAGGACTGTCTGAGAAAATTAGCTTGGTTCGGATGAAAACGCGTCGACAATCGGAGACAGTAAAACACGTTCATTCTTCAATCGGATCAAGCATCCAGCCGACTCGCAGCCGTGCATGCGCGTCTCGCATTATAACGTTTACCTGCGGTCTCTGTTGGACGAGACGGACTCCTGATCCGTATCGCCGAAGAAGCGGAGATTCTTTTGCACGGAAACTCGTTCGGGCGCGGAGGAAGCTTCCTCATCCTCGGTGCCGGTCGTCAAGATCTCGCTCTCGGGTATTCTTGGCTTTTTATCCACCGGCTGCAAAGTTATCGACGCTTCATTATTCATGATCTCCGGGAGAAGAGGAGCAGCAAATGTAATAGATTATTTCTCCGCGCAACAATTACGCCCGCTTGTTCCAAATATCGATTTATCGAACGTTATAATTTCGCGAGAGATGGAATTCTGCAAGTGCGATAGATTGAAACATATCGCCGTAATGATATATTATTCCACGGCGCTGTATAATCTTCCTGGCTAAGCGCATGCGCTTGGCTCTTAGTTCCTCGCCGTTTAGGGGCGGCTTTGCCAGCCTCGATTAACTTTGACTACAGCTTAACTAATCTCTCATGATGGGTGGCATTATAAAATTTTCTGCTTTGCATTTGAAAAGTATCACGTATAAAGAAGTCCTCGTATCTCTGAACCATCTGGTTCTTAATTCCCCTATTCTCGAAGAGAGGAAAAAAAAAAGATAGATTCCTCTCCAAATATAATTCTTCTGTAATAAATCTCAACGGGAAATTCGTCCTGATCGATCTCTCATGACTCGTAATCGGATGAAGTAAATCACATAAAGATCGTCATGCTTCCTCTGAAATACCCTTATGCGCCCTTATAGGGCGCGATAGAGAGAAAAGAGAGAAAAGAGAGAACAGAGAGAGAGAGAGAGAGAGAGAGGGAGAGAAGAAGATATAATGCGATTATAAATAGGGATTAAAGACTCGAGAGAGTCACTAACGCTTTGAGGAACGTGTAAAAAGCCCATCGTCTCTTCTTTGTCAATTGTCCGGGACGAGCCAACTTGGCTAGCCTCCATCGTGGATTTTTCGGTATCCAACCCCCGTCTCCTCTCTCCTCCCCCTCCCCCCTCCCCCTCCGGCCGGCCGGCCGGAGAAAATCGCGCGAGCGCGTACAAAGCCGCGTATTCTTCCCGCGGCCCGCAAAAATCGCGGCCTCCCCCCGTGGTTGCATCGCACGGCGCCTTCATGAGTCATGATTCTCCCCGGCCGACTCATCCGATAGATCATCGTCCACAGCGAGATTCATACGCACGCAATCACGTCGAACGAGCGCGCGAGCGCGAATGCTGCGCCGCGCAAGGAGAGCAGCGCCTCCTCTCCTCTCCTCACACTCTCCCCCGCCCCTCGTCTCTCTCCCTCTCCCTCTCTCTCTCTCTCTCTCCCCCTGCGCTGTTTCCCCCTGGCCGAGATCGTAGGAGAATCGCGGGACCTAGCAGAGATTATTCCCGCGCGCGCGCGAGTGCGCGGACATTGGTCGGCTCACGGGGCTAGGCGAGCCAACCAACCTCCTGATCGGCACTTAATCTCGCGATTAAATTAAACCACAGAGCGCGGAGTTAGTTAAGCATTTAATCAAACCGGTAATTGGAGGTTGCGCTGCCCTAATGGCTCGGCGCAGCGACCCGCGCTCTGACTGATGAATGCGCATCGGCCTGGTGCGCGCAACGCGCGCGAGATAACCACGGCACGATCGCGGCGAATGAGAGAAAGAGGCAGAGTCCGCTCGTTATCGGATAATATCCTGGAAAAGGATCCGAGATCTCACCGGAGGATCCGTGCTTCGATCCGTCGTCTCGACGACGATAAGACATCCACGAGTACGATTCTCTTCTGCCAAGTTTCGAAGGCAGATACGCGAGCTCGTTCTCGTCGGGGTCCTGAAGACCGCTGGACTTGCTTCGTATGCACTCTAGTTCCATTCGGAATGTCGTCAATCGGCGGAAATATTTCATACTCGTTTCGTTTCCCGTTATTAGCGAGATCACCGGCCTCTCAAAACACGTTGAACGCCGGTTCGTTATATTTTCGTAATCGCATAATTCGTATCCGTTTGATAAACGATAGAACGCTGAACGTCTTCTTGCGTCTTTAATTCAGTTGATCCCGCCTTAGAATTGTCTATCCGGTAACTGAGCGGTTTGATACACTCAATAGTTCCGTCTGAAATCTACGTTTTGATATCTGTTTCGATATCAAAATGTCCAAGTCGCTTGTCCTGGACAGGTAGGTTTGTTATCGATGAATGACATTTTCACGAACCGTTCTCCGTACTCAACGACACTCATCGGTTACGATAAGCGTGAATCGTGAGGTATCGAGAAGCAGGGAGCTTACCGCGGCGTTAGATTTGTTCTTCCTCGAAAGGGACTTGAACCATCCTTTTCTTTCCGCCTCTTGGCCTTGGTTGTCCCTGGTCAGGGTGTTGCTCGACTCGCAGAAGGACTCTTCCTCTCTGGTGAGAGTGCCAGTGGATCTCGAGAGTCTGGTTGGTCTGGGAGGGCTCGGGCTGCCGCTGGGTGTCGATAAGCGTCTGCGTTGACTGTAGTCCTCCTACGGAATGGAAAAATCGCGTTAGCGAACGTTAGCGCGTTCAGCCAGTCAGCATCTTCCGCAATGCTATCTCTATACAACGCCATTACAGTCTCTACCGTCCATGCAACCCCTTTGCCCTTCTTCGAGCGAGTGATTTACTTCGCGGAATCCGATAGTTCGCAACCGCTATCCGGCACAATGAGGATTTACAGCTCGGACACGAAGGGGACACGCGGGACGCATGGGACCATAATTGGCGTCATCTTAATCATGGACGTCACGACAATCGGCGTTCTGGTACGTGCTCAGTCCACGCGACCGCTTCGTTCTCGAGTGTCGGGATCGGATGTACATGCTGCGATCGAGCGATCTCGACGCGCGCGAGATGTATGCGCACGCGCGCGGAAACGGATACCGGGGGTTCCCCTCGCGCGCGCCGCGATTGCAGCGCGGCGCGGCGCGGAAGCATTAAACGGAGCTCATTGTTGGAGTAATCCGATCGCGTAGTCGGATCTACGCGGGTGGCGCACGATTCTAGCGACGCGTGGTAGTCGGATCAGCTCGGGGCTTCGCAAGGACTCTGGACTCTTCACGCCGATCCGCTCGAGTCGGTGGAAGAGGCTAACGAAGGAGTGTGGCACTCGCTGCTACTAAAAGCGCGATTATTCGTTACTTGTGTTGATCTGTTTCATGAGTCATGTCCGACCGATCGACCGAGCGACCGAGCGACCGACCGTCTTCTACATTCCGCTACTCCACTCGCGCGGATGTATCGTGGATGCAAGCCTCGCGGGCCAGCTTGGTCGACAGGCCCCGCCAGGCTGGAAAAACTCGCCCCTTTCGAAGCGGAGGACGCAGGCAGGCAGGCAGGCAGGCAGGCAGGCAGGCAGGCAGGCAGGCAGGCAGGCAGGCAGGTAGGCAGGCGGGCAGGCGGGCAGGCGGGCAGGCAGGCAGGCAGGCAGGCAGGCAGGGCAGGCAGGGCAGGCAGGCAGGCAGGCAGGCAGGCAGGCAGGCAGGCAGGCAGACGCGTGTCCGTTTCATTCCCGACGACGTCCACGTCGTCGTTATTATTATCATCGCGTTTTGCATCATCACCATCATCAGCGCTGCCACCTCCGTCATTTACTCTCGCTCTCGCGCATGCATAATGCGCCACGATGCGCTGCGGCTTCGGGCGCTTATCACGACTCTTCCCCTGTTTATTCATCGGTATTCCGGCAAAGATCGCGCCGACGATTGTAATCGCTGCCGCCGCCGCCACCAAGACGATGCTCGTAATGCGCTCGCCAAGTATCGCCGTGCGTCATCTAATCGGCGTGTTAATCTCCTTTCATAGATTCATTGACGCGATCAGCGCGCGATTCATCGAGCAACACGGAGCGGAGTAATATTAATATTAATAACGCGAGCTCGATCGATATCGCTGCACGATATCTCGCCTAGACAAATCCAAGGCTTAACATGTGAAAGATCGTCGAATTTTTTCTTTTTCTTTTCTTTTTGGATTTTATTGATTAACTTGAGAATAGCGAGCTTATCGTTAACTTTCACCATGTCGAGAGAAACAGCACTGGCAAGTGAGGGTGTGTACAGCGTATATCGTCTCTTTTCCTCTCTCTTCTTCATGATATATCAAGATGCTCTGTATGCTGAAGCCTTTCAATTTGCGATATCATAATATTTTGCGCGGTATTTTCATTTGTTTGTTTATTCCTTTGTCTGTTACCTACCGCGAAATCCCTAAATAACTCACAATGGATAGCATATATCGCGAAATCATCTGCATAGTACAAGCACAATGCGTTTCCCTGGTACGCTCCGTGTATATAAGCAACGATATCTCACACGCTTTCCATAACGAGTCCGCAACGCGTATCGACGGCGGCAACGACGATGACAACGAGGATGAGGATGAGGAACAGGACGAGCGAGAGAAGAAAGAGCTGAGAAGCCCCCAGAAAGAAGGGGGAAAGCCCTAAGGACATTGTGACCCACGCACCGCCCTGCTAACTCTCATAACCGTCTGTGGCCCTCCTTCTCGCCGCGTTCTTTTCCTTTCTCCTTCACCTTCTCTTCCTCTTCTTTTTCTTCTTCTTCTTCTTCTTCTTCTTCTTCTTCTTCTTCTTCTTCTTCTTCTTCTTCAGTCTTCCTCTTCTGCCTCCTTCGTCCGGCAGAATGCGTTATGCGCGGCTACTCCCTTGCCCTCTGTGACTCGGCGTGGGCTGTCGAGATTGGGCTAGGTCGCTTACATATATCTAAGCGCGCGCGCGCGCGTGTATATCCACGGCGCATAACTCTGCAACATTAAACCGCCCGCCGTAGGTCACCGTAGATTACGCATAAATTCCGAGGGATGCGATTTACGACGTTAACTGGCACCCTAACCCTATCCTACCTCCCCTAGCCTCCTGACTCCCCCCCACCCCCCACCCCATCCACCCACCGTGCTGGCAGCGGGAGTCCGGCTGCTTTTCAGATTTCCACCCGCGGTTTCTCTGAAACCGCGCCGCGCGGACAAAGAAAATCCGCGATGGACGGACGGATGGACCTCCGCGGAAAGTCTTCTTCTTCGTCGGCGTCGATTTGACGCGAATGCGCAGAATCCCAATGGCTGCGACCAATCTGCGGCAGGATATACGTGAATCAGACCGTCCCCCCCGAATTGACATCGCGGCGTCCCGAGCCGAGCCGATTTAGTCGTAAGGGATGGATAGGGACGAGGCAGCAGACTGCACAATGCCGATGGTGCAAGAAACATAATAGGGAGGAGGGAATCACGGCGTTGTACAAAGGAGAGTATTATAGTGGGATCTGTAACGCGCAAAACCGCAAAATAAACGAACGGGTATGTAATGGGTATGAGGACCCGCCGACGACGACCTCGCCGATGCAGCCGTGCGTGTGTGACTGCGTAATCGCGGCCAAATGTACGCTGGACTCGCGAGCCAAGTTGGAAATAACCGCGCTGAAGGAAGCGAAGGGACGAAAGAAGCGAGAATGGACGCAAGAAACATCCACCTTGAATATTGCTGGCGCTGGGCGGGATGTGGTTTCGTCAGGAATGCGCGTCTGGAGAGGATCGTACTTCTGAAATGCGTTTAAGAGACTTTCCTTACGATTCTTGTGCCCCCGCCCCCTCCCCGCTTCCGTTTTCTCCCCTCCGAATGCCATAGGAATCTCGGACTATTAATGATCTCTAATGAATGTTAACTTTTAGAAAAGTGAGAAGCCTCGTCTGATTCCTTGAAAATATATATGCGTCTCTAGGATTACTTAAAAAGTAAGGTTAATTTTTATTTTATGTATGATATATTGATATATAAATATTGATTTTATTTTATATTTTACATTTGACATTCATTATTCGTACGATGTAATACATTAAATACATTAAAATATTGTATATTGTAATTTAAAAATTGCGTGTATGCACGTATTTTAATATTATAGAATTCATAGATAAAAAAAAAATATACATGTATATCTTCCTGATTTATGGCATTTACCTATGAATGCTACAATAAAATACATGCATACACGCAATTGTTAAATTACAATATATATATTGTTAAATTACTATATATATATATATAATTTCTTTTAAATAAATGTTTAGAAACATAAAGGGAAAGAGATTAATCTTTTGTTCCAAGATTAACCTTTCGCTTTCTTTCCGGTGATCGGTGGTCGTCGAGAGCCTGAAAGTACGAAGGTAGGCAAGCAGCGGCGAGAGATCGCGTTGATCAAGTATACGCGCTTTCGCTCTCGACGACCACCATCGCGGTCATTAATAATCAACGGCACGTTGAAGAGGAAAGAGCACTCTTTTCCTCCCGAGGACATGGCTCGCTTTCTTCGTAACGCACGGTCTCTAATTGCACTCGGGATCGGATTTCGGTGCTCCTGATTATCAATGGACGTTCGTCGATGAAAAATTCGTGCGATAACTAGACTCGATTTATACGCGCGAGTTGGCACTGTTCTTCACCGTTTGAATCCTTAGCTTCCCCGAAGCAGAGATTTCCATTTCTCCTCATCATCTTTTTTACACGAGGTAGATTATATCGATTCAATAGGAGTTATTTACGGCGCGGCGCATCAAATGAACGGAGAAAAATATATTTGCGATTGATGTAAAATCAGCAGACGTAACATCAGTCACGAATTTAATCATGAGATCATTTTCCTCCGCGTCCTGGCTTATGTAAGCTCAAGTTGGGACGTCGCAGCGTGCACGGATGAATGGCATTCCTTGCAACGAGATAACCGGCGTGCGCGTGCTCGCGTTTCACCATGGGCAATAATTATAATCGATGAAACGGCAACGCGCGCGGGAAGAGTCCCATGAAGGAGGGAGGAGGAGGAAAAATCTCGTGGCGCGGGGTCTTTATCGCGCGCTCGCGATCACCTCATGAAGGATGCTGCGCGAGAGACACGAGCTGCTGCGAGCAGCAGCCGACTTCTAAGGAGAACGGCCGCCCTGGTAGGTGCTTCGGCGATGTCGATGAATATTAATTAAACCGATCGTGACGAGACGCCCCGCGCCGCTCGCTGCTGTTCGACCAGCTGCTAGGCTGCCGCCGATTACGACAACCTATTTGCAACTTCGCACGCGACCTCTTGCCTCTTGCAACCTGTACCAACACCTCCTCGTCTTCGAGTATTCCTGGCAGGTCGCCCGCGATCTGTCCAAAACCCGCGGCTCGCGTTGGCGACGAGGTGCCCGAATCTTGACAAACGGCTTTGTCAAGTCAGCCTTGAACAGTGAACAGCATACTTTGAATAGTCGATGCAGCCGCTCGCGGGTTAACTCTAGTTGGCTTCCAACACGCCTTTCGATAACGAAGATATAAACGTTGTGCATGTCATGTATGTGGAATCTATTAAAAAACCGACTGGCGTCTTGCGTTTTTCTTTCCATTCCACTGTTTTTGCCGAATAGAGAGCGAAGTGGTTAATCAACAGAGGAAAGAGCAGTCTGAAGACGTTGACGAAGAGTTGACAATGTCGGATCTTACTCGGATCTGTATTCTGCTTTTTCTTATAATTTACATTAAAAAAAAATATTTATATATATATATATATTCATGTATATATTTGCAAATGTGCACTCCACTTACGTTAAACTTTTCCCCGAATGATATTTCGCGTTTTTAGAAGATTAATTAAACATTAACTGAATTAATCTTCCATCAATTCCTGTTTTCGCAACAGGATGCTCGATGGAATATCCTGCAACGCGCGCAACAGAGACATCTTTTTCCATTGTCCTATGTTTGCTTCAATAGGCTCTGCTATCCCGATTCGCGCGGTCATATCTCTCGCCGTGCCCAGAAGAGGTAATAGAGCTGCACTTATGCGAGAAGGTATCTGTCTCTCTCTCTCTCTCTCTGTGCACTCCACTTACGTTAAACTTTTCCCCGAATGATATTTCGCGTTTTTAGAAGATTAATTAAACATTAACTGAATTAATCTTCCATCAATTCCTGTTTTCGCAACAGGATGCTCGATGGAATATCCTGCAACGCGCGCAACAGAGACATCTTTTTCCATTGTCCTATGTTTGCTTCAATAGGCTCTGCTATCCCAATTCGCGCGGTCATATCTCTCGCCGTGCCCAGAATAGGTAATAGAGCTGCACTTATGCGAGAAGGTATCTGTCTCTCTCTCTCTCTCTCTCTCTCTTTCTGTTCCACTGCCACATACGCAGTGCTGCGATGTATATTGGCGTACCAGCTGACCCGTGGACGATGCCATCCAACGCGTTCATACATTCAACAATCAGATTCCACTCGGCCATTGAGAAAACACTCTTTTCCGTGATTAATCGCACGATTTCACATGGACGATCTGATTGTATCTGAAATCCGTCACTCAGAGATGTCCCGCCGGCCAGTCACAGAAAGAAACAGAGAGAGAGAGAGAGAGAGAGAGAGAGATGTGTCACCAAACGAGCGACCGAAGGGCCCAAGCAGGGCTCTTCGCTCGACCTAGACCAGAGCACAAGCAAGAGCTAGGGGCGAGCCAGAGAAAGAGCAAGAGGGAAAGAGAGCAGACGACTGCACAGCGCGGCAAGTAGAATCGTATCAGCGAATAGCGATCGGTGACCGTGTTGCCGGCGACTCCCCGCGGCAAGAGCGGTATCCCACACGAAAAGAAAGGGAAAAACAAAGGGACAGAGGGAGAGGAGGAGGCAGAACGCAGGATGGCGGAAGAGGTGGTCAAGATGAAGAGGCTATCTGCTAGCCCGCGAGTGATACGAATATCCGGCATTGTCTTCGGGGCTCGGACCTATCTAGCGATCGCTTCGGGAATCGCGTTCGCGGTGCGCTCCTCTCATTGATACCTTGTGCTGGACGCGCGCGTGGGCCGGCGCGATCTAATAGTTGGAGCTGCTGGATGAACGCGATCGAAGCTCGCGTTCGTCGGCTTTGCAGTAGATCGCCACGCTTCCTCGACGCCTCGAGTGTTCCCTGTGCCGCCGCGGCGCGCGTGATTATTATAATAACGTGTACGTGCGAGCGGACGCGTAGGTGGACGGACGGGTACGGCTTTGCGTGACATCGAGTGTCACATTTGATAGCGATGATTTAACGGCAATTGTCATAAAAAGAAACGCACGGCGCCCTCTTGCGCGAGTCATTAATCTGGCAGCTGGGATTTCGCGCGTTTTTACGGACCTCCTCCTTATTCCTCGCGACGCAGGAAGGTATCCGATCCTTGATGAGCCTTGAGGAGAGGGATTGCATTATAGGACGAGGTATTTCGTGTCGACAGCAGTGTCCTCGAACTGTACTCAAATTACCAAGAGTCGAGAGGGAGGGAGATTCGCGGTTAGATGACCGAAACTTATCTCAATCACCGTGAAGTACCGCGTCTAGATCACGCGAGCAAGATTGCACGCTGCGAAGGCCACCACCAAGGCATTCTCGATGATACCATTAATGATACGACCATTTTGAGAACTCGGGGCGATCTCGCCGTTAAACCTTCCGAGTCTTTTGTGTATCTCCCTCCGGTCTAAGCACGTCAATTTCGTGCCATCGCGAAACCATGCCTCGAGCAATTCCGGACGGAGCGCGATCGCTTCAGGAACAAGCCCCTCCTCTCTCCTCTCCGCGCCTCTCCTTTTCCTTCTGTACGGAGAATCCAACCATCGTTGTATTATTATTGTTACCGCGACATGCCCGCGATACATGAGCGTCGTGTAATATTCTGTGAGAAACCGCACCGTCGCCGTCGTCGCGAAGGAACAACTTGCGTGAGAGAAGCTGCCTTCTCTGCTCCTCCTCCTCGTGGCATGGTATCCATATTTAAATGGGCTCCTCTGAAAAAGATATCAAAAGGGACGTCCGTCCCCAGCAGGCATGCGGGGCCTCTTCCGCGGGATTCCCTCCGTTCGCTTTTAATTCGTTCGCTTGCCTTTTGCTCTACTTATCGCAATGACAATGTCCTTCTTTCGAATATCCTTCCTTCGCTCGGGTCCTGCATGCTTCCGCAGAATTGACTTCTAACGGATATCCCCAATTTGGGAAATTGGAGCTAGAATTCCTCGGAAAGTCCCGCTAAATACGTTTATCCTCTAAGTGACGTGTATTCCTCATTACCAGAGATTGCAACAATTGAGAGAGAATGCAAGCTTGATTTTCTTCTATTCCTTCTTTCTTTTCTCTCTCTTTCTCTCTGAGCTCTTGGCATCTTTTAATTTTTTCACCTCGATATGGGAACAGATTAAAGATACTTGAATTACTCGTGGATTACTAGGGCAAATTAGGAATAATCGTTGAGAAATTTAATCATCATTAATTACGGGTAATTAATTTTCTTTTGATTAAGCTGTTTTATAAGGGCGTCCACAATCACGCTAGGATTAATACGCTTTTTGGCTCACAACCTGCTTCATTCTCTCTCTCTCTCTCTCTCTCTCTCTCTCTCTCTCTCTCTCTCTCTCTCTCTTTCTCGGTTTTCATATATCAACTCATTAACGTATCCCCGTTCGCGAGCGCGAACGTCATCGAATGTCCGGCGAATCTAAAGACAATCAGTACGGATCGCTTCATTAGCTAATGCACTGGTCGATGTCTTTACGAGCGCGAGTAAAACGTCATTATTGCGAAATTAAAGAGGAGCGCGATGAGACAGTAAGGAGACGAAGCGAGGGAAAGCGGCAATGCCTGCTAATGAGAATCGTGTTATTTGCGACGAGCATCCCATTTTATAACAAACGCTACACTCGTAATAGCGCCGAGTGACCTTTTTTTACGCAGGCTCTCATTAGCGATCGTCGATTTGTTCGACTTCTCTAAATTTCTCCCTTGCTCGATTTCCTCGTTGCGGCGAGCAACGTTCGTGCAATTTACGTCCTCCCTTGCAACGGCGTGTCGCGTTATCGCAAAAGCGACGTTCGCTTCCGATTCCGCGAGCAGCATCAGATTTGCAACTCTCCCGATCGATTAACTTCTGCCGATCGCCTCCTCTGTAGCGGTCCTCGCGCGACTTTAATGCGATCTGACTTTCCTTCGTCGATTACCACGATATTGCAGTGCGAATCGGAGGAATCGAGATCCATAAACTGCTAATTTGTCGCTGCATCATTAGAGAGTTGCCCGATATCCCGGAAACACGCGAAATCCCAATAAATCATTAGAATTTCCATTCATAATTATAATCTCCTCCAAAATCTGACCAAGATATTTTTATCTTTCCATCTATTCATTATTTTCATTATTAATTATCGCCCGTGTAATTAAATACGTGTTATCCTCTGATTTTTCGTCCTCGTGAATCGACTCAAATTTCAAACTTAAATGAATTCTTTTATTCGTGATAATTAACATTTCTGGTCTCCCGCCCTTCTCATTTCTTCACATACAATGATATCCTCACTCTAGCCTCATCTTGGAGGCTAAATTTTAACTTTACCCTCCGACACGCTTCGCATGTGCCACCGTTTCGTTGACGATGAGAGAGATGAGAGAACGATGAGAAGAGAAGAGACGGATCGATCTCTGCGCAACGAGTTTGGACAATCGAATCGGCTTCGGTCGCGCCGCAGATTATTATTATTCGCCGTTATTCGTCGGTTTCATCCTACTCTGAATTACTCAACGAAAGAGAGAGAGAGAGAGAGAAAGAGAGCCGTCGTTAGATTTATTGGCACGAACCGGTAGTAACCTCGGAGGAACCAGATGGGATCGAAGTGGCGTGAGTCGCCGCGAGTGCTGCATCCCGCGATGGATGCTAGCCGTGGACCATCGACGTCGGGAGACACCTCGGCGATCACCCGGAACGAAGTCGTTTATTTGCCGAATGACACGGCCGAGCGGCGCGTTCCTTCCTCTCGCGATATTTCAAGGAAAATCACCACACTCTCACCGGCGCTCGCGCTCGCTCGAAAACGAGGAAAGCGGGCGATCGGGATCGAGAAATCCCGCGCGCACGCTCACCTTCGAGGGAGTGCACGGAGCGCGCGGATCTCCAATCGCTTCCTGGTCTCTCGATAACGGCACACGGCCGTCGCCCCGCGCCTCGGGACGATAATTCCGGATTAACGACAGGACGTCGGTATCGATTGTTTATCGTGTGAAAGACCGTGAACGATCGTCCATTACGCCGCCCGCCGCGCTCCACGGCGCGCCGCAGCGCGCGAACGGCGAACTCAAAGAGAGAGAGAGAGAGAGGACTCGGGCCTGATATCTGCCCTCAATAATCTCTGCCGTTGAAGAGGGCACTCCTCTCTTCCGGTTCGGAAATTCGCGGAAGATCGGACCACCATACCGGCGTAACGACTGCCGTTTCGTCCGTTTCGCGGAGTCTCGCGGAAATGGAACTCGCCGGACGCGAGTTCTCCTCGATCGCGATCACGTTAGCGCCGTTCTGCGAAAACGGTATCCCGACTAGGCCTATCACCGAGACGAGAACGAGTCTGGACGTGATGATCCCGGAAATGGTCTCTGGATGATCGTTGCGGCGCGCGAGATCATTTATCCAAGTGGTCTCTGACGTGGTCTCTGACGTGGTCTCGGGAGGACGGAAGGGATGAATCGTCGCGTAACACGTGTCCTTGGCTTCCTGAGGGGGATAATCAACGAAGGTTTCTCGCTTGACAACGGCGGGATCTAATAGAATCGGGCATCGCGAGGAAGGAAACGGGAGGAAAGAAAGTTGAAAGGAAAGTGAGGAAGAGAAAGGGAGACCGCAATAAATAGCCACAATATGACGTTGCGAGTAATCGAACGGGGTCTCATCCACGCGCTGCGTGGCGTAGGTGTTGCAAGACACAAGGTGCCGCGGATCACGCAGACCGGAACTGGCGCAGGGGGAGGGGAAAGAGGAGCGGTGGATGAAAGAGTAAAGGAGCGCGCGCGCGTGAAGATCAAGAGCTCAACGCAGATGTGAGAACCTGATGTCGGGCCTCGAACGAGCATGTCTCTGCAGACTTGAAGACTCTCTGCAGACACTCGGCGATTCTTATTTACAAGCCTGCTTGTTGCACAATGTATCGCTCCGTGTTACCGAATACTTATTACCGATCATTGCTGCATGATGTATCTCCAGCGTAGCAGAGGAATTAACTTATCCGACGATAATCCTTAACCGGTCGTTCACTGGTGCTGCATTTACTGCATAACCCGCGACCGCGAGCGACCCACGGGCAGCGCGTAATGACCGATCCCGGGCCCCTCTCGATGCCCGGCTACGTGAGGGCAATACCGTATTGTTATTTGCTGGGTTAAGGTACCCTCCCGCTTCCAGATCAAGTGCCCGTGCGAGATAGGCATCCCGCTCCGCTCATTGTTGCCGCTCTCGCCGCAGATAGATCATTCTATTATCGAGATAGCGACGCGGCGAGTGCTCCGTTCAACGTCCACGCTCAACGACGCGCGGACACGCGCGGTCGTTTAATTGGCCGAGCGTGTTTCAGGAAACTGCAGGACTCGGTGTAGTTACGCCGAGCAAACGCTCCTTGTCCCTTTGCCTTTCGTACGATCGCGTACGTATATAATCGAGAAGCCAAGATAATCACGCCTGTGATGATGGCGAGTCTTTCCGTCTGGTATTCGCTGCGCGATATATGTAGTATAAATAGAATCGATGGCGGCATTTATGAAAAACCTTTGTAATCGAAGAAGCCGACGCGTACGAGAGACAAACGATAGATAAACGAGAGACATACGAAAGACAGACGAACGACGAACTGACTGCGAACGAGCGGCCGAAGAGTCTCGACCGGCGAAGCTAAAGAATCAATCGGCCTATCGATAAGAGTTGTATCGGTGTTAAATAGAATAAAGAATCCTGTTACTTCTTGTTTTGTCAACCAGGCGTCGAAAACCCATTCATTTAATATTTAACATCACACGAGGAATATATAAATCTCATTATATATATATTATCCTACGTATAACCTGGAGAAACTTGCCTACACGTGCAAGATAAGGACACATCAAACTTGTACTTTGACGATTTATGTCATTGAAACAAGAGCAGAGATCAGCACCAAATGCTCGCCAGGAACAATGGAAACGAGGAGCTCGAGGTGCGTCACGAGGTGCGATACTCTGGAATTCCCAACAACCGCAACATCCGCAACATCCGCGAGATTCAAGATGTCGCAAGCTGGGCCAGATCGGAAGACGAGCACGGAGAGATCGTCTACACAGGATGGATGATAATCGGCTGGCAAGAACCGCAAAAAACGCGAAATCAAACATCCCTAGGCCTTGAAAACCTTGCTGCGAAGGTTGGACATTAACATCACAGAAGAACAGGCGCACTGGATAAAACGCGGGACATGCTCTTATAAGAAGAAGAATAAGAAGAAGAGTAGTTTTCGTTTCGACGAACGCGAGTAAGGCTTGTACTCGAGCTGTTGCGCCTTTCGAAAAAGCTGCTGCGGGAAATCCTGTTGCTTCTCTGGGTACCGAATAAACAGCGGATACCTCGCGCCATTGACCAAGGGCGAAGGATGCTGAACTCGCAGCGCTCGGTCCAGCGATGCATAACATCGCGTCGATCCTCTCTAAGCCTCTTGGTCGATAATCGGAGTGGTTCTCGCAGCGGCAAACAAATGTCACGTATGAGGAAGACGTCCGCTTAGAATCATCGGCTGGGATCTTCCCGGAATTGGCACTCTGCGAGTAACGTGAGCGCTCGTTGAGATGAGATCTGCGCCGTGTGCAGGCTAGAGAATGGTACTTTGAGTTCCTCCACTCGTTTTCTCGGAACCCCCGGAACGCTCGCGCAGACGATCTCTCTCTCTCTCTCTCTCTCTCTCTCTTGTGAAAAAGCGCGATAGCACTCGTAAGTGGCGGATCCGCGAGCGCGCTGCCGCGTCGTGAGAGCGCGGGACTTTGTTTCCGCGCGAGTTAACGCTTATCACCGCTATTCCGGGCGATCTCGGGTGAATTCGAGATGCCGGCCGGCATCTGAGATTGAAAAAAAAAAAAGAAAGAAAGAAAGAAAGAAAGAAGGAGGAAAGGAAAAGTATCTCTATTACAATGATTCAGTCGCCGCCTCGATGCCGCGAGATTCCGCGGCGGGCGTTCTCCAACACGCGCAACACGTCGGATGCACGGCTCGCGCGATCCGATGCAATCCGATTGCCTTTCGTCATCGCGCGAGGCGCGCCGGACGGATCGAAAGCGATGCAGCAAGCGGGAAGACGTTATTAGCGTTGCGCAATCGCGAGTCCCGCTAATGTTCCATCCATCGAACGCGCATCTCGCGCCGTGAGAGGCAACTTCCTTCTCTCGCCCGTCCTTTCGGGCTCTCTTCTCCGCTGACGTGATTCCCCGCGAACGAGGTGTTGTTCGCGAGCAATTGTTCGCGATCAAATTGGGCTGCGGATGGATTGCGGTTTTTCGCCGGACTGTGAGAAACCGCTAAACTTTCGTCTCCGACTCGCTGCCGGTTCTCGTGATCTCGCGGGCGGGCGAGCGAAATTCTGATTGAGATTCAAAGCGTCGATCCTCTCGGTGTCTTCTATTCCGTAATTAAATAGCCGGAACCCCCTTATTAATCGCGCTCGTAGAATTTACATCTCCGCCGGGTCCATCTCCCCCCCTCCCCCTCCGCTCACGATAAACCATCTCGCGCCTCCTCATCGTCGTCGCCGAGCGCTCTTACTCTTCTCGAAGCCTTTCGCGGCTTCTCGAGAAATTTCGTCAACGGGGAGGAAGATCTCTCCCTGATCGTACAACGAATATGCAGATTCTGCCACAATTGTCAGGTGCACGAATTTCCCGCCTTTCGAGCATCGAGCCTTCCAGCTGAAGTCAGCTGAAGATGCGATTCAAGGCTATCGAAAATGACGAGGGACCGTTTGGTCGGTCAGAATCTTTCGCGTGGTCTGCGAAATAAATCTTGCGACCTTGCGAAGAAACGAGAGATTGATCTGCACCCTTATATCTTATTATTCACTTGCCCTGAGCAGCTGATTCCTGAAGATCTCTAGACACATCCAAATACCTGCGGCGGTGATTGATCGTTGTTGATTCCGGTAAAAGCGACAGCTATACAGCGGAAGACAAGAGTTAAATCCGAAAACTTCGCGGATCTGTCTCCAATTTAACCAGCTTCGATCAAGCTCGCTTTTGGCGAGCATTGCGCATTTGCGAACCGCCACTCGCCGCTTCTAATTGAGCGAGGCGCATGCATCATACAGCGGTCGTTAGCGATCTCCGGTCTGCGTTCCTTATCTAAATGGCAATAATAATTGGCCGTGAAGCGTATCCCGTATCGGGAAGCAGCAATGTGCACCGCCATGGGAACAATGCGCGGTTTGACTTACGACGTGCTTAGTAGAGTGGCAGAGGCTGATAGGAACGCGCGTTCCCGAAACAGCGAAATGATCCATCTCGGATTTTCTCATCTCGAGCGCAGCATCTCCCAGCGCAGGCTGGCTTCCGAGTGAGTACCGAGGCTGAAGAGATTCGGCGTGATTCTTCCATCAGATCGTGGCGCTCGTCGCTTCATCGCTCGATTCTCGATCGCCTTGACGAAACGGAATACGCTTTGCGCGATTGCAAACGCGCCTCGTAGGGGATCTCTGCTCTGATCCCGATCCCGTCTGGATCAACATCTCCGTGGCTTGAATCATCCGGTGCGCATCTGATGACCGTCATTGAACGACGGTCTTCCAACAGCACGCTGATTAGCGTCCGAATTAATCCAAACGTAACGGGCGAACGTAACAAGTGGCGATCGCGATCACGCTCCGCGTTGAGTAATCGGGGGAAATCCCGTGTATCTAGATGAACCAATTATCTGTCTCCTCCCGCCCCTCCTCCTCCTCCTCCTCCTCTCCCGCGGCGACTTGTCCCGGAAGAGGCGAACGCCGTGCCCCGCGCGTGCATGCATGTGCTAAAAGCACACAGAGAAACGGCTCTCATCGTCCCGTCCCGATCGTTCCTTTTCCCCTCCCGTTCCCCGTCCCGCCGACTGAGGTGGTTTTGTTTAATCTAATTTTAATCTAGCAGCCCGCCGCGCGATGCCGGGAATAAAAACGAACTGCCGACGAGCGGGCGATCGAACAATGAAGGAGCAAAGAAAACCCCGGCAAACAAGCGGGGTCCGAGCAAATCGAGCGCGGGGAGCGGGAAGCCGTCGATCGGCAGCAAGAAACGCAGCACAAGGAGGGGGGGGGAGGAGGGAGAGGCAGCAGAGAGAGAGAGAGAGAGAGAGAGAGGGAGGGAGGCACTGGTGGCCCGAGCGGCGCAATTCGGTATCTATAATCTGATCGGAGCGGGATCGTTAACTTGGCGTTAACAGCATTAAATCCAGCGCGATAAGAAGAGAAGAGGGAGAGAGACACGCGTACGCCGCTCGTTCGCCGCACAATTGCATAATGCGAGGCGGGCCGTATAACCGTCCGGCGACTGCTCCCGCGAGCAATTACGCTACTGATCCTAAAACGAAGCATACGCGCGTACGCGGGGGTAGCGATCATTACGTATTACCGGCCGGGGGTAGTAATTAGATGGGACGACCGTCGTCGTAAACGCGCGAGGAGCATTTTGTCGGGCCGCGGGCTGTTTTATCGCGCGCGATTACGTGACGGTCTCGCGCGGTCTAACTAGCTACGTGTATATTTGTGCTTCTCTCGGCAAGAGGGACGACGGGAATGATCACGTTCCACGGTAGGGACGTTCCGCGTGCTTTGTCGGGGTCGCCGTTCAGCGAGCTGAGACAGCCGCGACGTAACACGTGAGCGGGAGACGAGATGAGACGGTGGGAAATGGAGAAGATCCATTCCATCGGCTGTTTGGGTTTATTTATTTATTTATTTATTTATTTTTCTTTCTTTTTTTTTTGAAATCTCTGTCGAGGCATTTGCGTGCGTATTGAAACTGTATTGAAACGCGGGTCGACGGATTTTATTATTTCGGGGATTTTTTTATTCGTGGATTTTCCTCTTGTCGCCGTCTCGGATCGTCGTTTCTCGGCGTATTCCGCGTGCTTGTAGCCGCCAACGAATGGCGAAACGTCTCCTCGATGACTCACAGGTTTGACACGGATGACGATAATGATAATAATCTGGGCGATCGGGCGATCAGAAGTTGCGGCGACGATTGAATTTCGACGCTCGCCTCCATCTCATCCCTCTCTCCTCGCGGCGCGCTCGGCGGCCCGCTTTCTCCCCCTCCGCTCGCGCCGGGGGAATTAATTTCTCTGTCTCTCTTTGAATAAATTCGCCACGACGGGGGGAAGAAATCCCGCATTCGCCATGGCGCGTAAACCTCGCGCGTCCTTTTGTCACAGCGAATCGCCATCGGTGCATAGCGGAGGTAGCCGCTCCGGATCGATCGCTGCTTCCTCGCTCGCTCTCTTCGAGCTCTCTCAAGAGAGAGAGAGAGAGAAGCCTGATGTCCCATCTTTCGCCGCCCAGCCCGGCCGTATCTCGTTTCATCCCGTCGCGCGAGCGCGAGGGATAATTGAGTTCGGCGAGTGCGCCGCGCACCGACAAAGTAAACCGTGAAGCATCGCGCGCCGCGCCGGCCGGACGACATCCCGTGGCCGTTGTCTCGTAAAGATTACACGCTGCCCGGCTTTCCATAAATATTCATGCCCTCGTCCTCCCCTCCCCGCCCCTTCCCCCTCCCCCACCCCCACCCCACCCCACCCCATAATTGCCCCTACCCCTCGCGTCGAGCGCGAGTCCTGCCGACTCGCGAATAAACGAGCGCGCAATGAGATTCAGATTTACTACCGCTAACTCGAGCCGCTGCCACCGCTCCGTTGCTGCTGCTGCTGCTGCTGTTGCTGCTGCTGTTGCTGCTGTTCGCGTCGCGTGAGGTGACTCCCCAGGGCTCTCAGCAATGGGAGCGCGAGGCTCGTTCGGATCGCAAATTCGATTGCAAATTCGATGGATTCGATGAAAGCGGACGTTGGCCGGTCTCGCGGGGCCGTTGACCGCGGATGACGGCATTTATGAGTATCGTGAATCTCGGAAATCGACAGGCACCGCGGCGTGTTTCAGCAGGTGGATGTCGTTGCGATTCTGCGAGCGGCTCCGCGCGTATGATAATTACACGTCGGGAATGTAAAGTTTTATGTACGATCTTTGCGCGGATCTTCCCGCCGTTCGCCGTTGACACGGACGACCGTTACGATCGTATAAACCCTCGCGGGTAATTTTTTTTTCTTTTTTTTTTTTTTTAAAGCCAGCCGCGCTCCTTCGGCGTCATCGTTATTATCGTTATTATTATTGCCGCTATTGTGTGCCACCGCTCCGCTAAGAATCGCAGTCTCGTCGCTTCCACGCTCGCCCGCTCCGGTCGTCGCGGTATTAATCCGCAGACGGCGTTTCCTCTCGCGGCCGCGTGCTTGCTCGCTTTCGTCGGCGGAGCTGCGCGGCGAGGCGGCGCCAAAGGGAACAGAAAGAATCGAACGGGTCTGCGGTTCGCTCTCAGGCGCGGCGCAACTAAGGTTTCCCCGAGACAGGTCAGTTACACTCGCGAAAACGTACACCAGGCCGCGGCGATATTGGGAGTCGCGAACCGCAGGAATCGGCCGGCGCGAGACGGAGAGGCGCGACGCCTCTCGAGAAAAAGAGAGAGAGAGAGAGAGAGAGAGAGGGAGCCTTTAGGAAGCGTCCGGAGGAACGCCGACTCGACTCGGCCCTGTTATCGCCCGTAACCACCTGTAACCACCTGCTTCCCTCGCGCGCAACGCTTTTACGTCTGACGCGCGTCGGATGAAAGGGACTCTCGATGGACTTTCGTGGCGCGAACCGCGATCGAATCGCTTCACGATCGATGGGCGATGTTCGACATCCGAATGAGATCTCGATTTTAATGACTCGACGGGTTCCCTCCCCCCCCCCTCCTTTGACGCGTTTCCCGAAATGGGGGGATTTTCTCGAATTTTCTCCCGCTGGCCGATGCGTTCGCTGAGAGATCACTGCACTTTCGATTCATTCTCGATCATCGCTCCGATTATCGCTAATAGAAAAGAAAATTACTGTGTCTCTTTCTATCGTGGCGACACGTCGCCGTCTATCCGGCGACGATAAAATCTTGGACGTCTCGTATCATCTTGAGATCGTCAAGATCGTTTCCGCCGAAACTTTTTTGTCTCTTCATGCCTCTGCTTTCTTTTCAACGACACGGTTTATGCTCTGTCAAACGTATACGCGATGCTAATCTCCTCCGGGCGAATATTGGTCACGTTCGCCAATAAAACGACGCGCATCGAGGATTAATCGCTCTCGTTACGCTCTTAACGTCCGATTCTTCTTCCGATGCATTCCGATTTAATATTCTTCGTATCGCCGCATGATACGAACGTGATAACGAACACGTGCCTCGACTCCTGAGAAGGAATCAGACCTCGAAGAGATATCGCAAGAGGAATAAGGTTCTTGCCACGCAGAAGAGAAACAGAAATACAGAATTTTCTTCAGATCTCGCTGATAACAAATTGTACATACGTGTACATATATATGCATGCGTCTGCCCGTGTATGCGTATGCGTAAAGAAATATCTTCGAGGGAGGGAGGGAGGGAAGGCGGACAGCGAGAAAGCTCGATCGGAGAAATATTATATTTCATATATAACGAGGAGATTCGCATCGGGCAGCGATGGAATCATCATCCTCTTTGGGTGGCAACAAACATCCTCATGGAGGATACACATCATGGGCGCATCATGCGGTGGCAAGACTTCCATTAGCGAATAACGAGAATCATCCAGTTCCGAGAAGCGTTTAGCCTTTGATTTATGCCGCTGTGAAGCACCGATCGTCCTTAATCCTCCAGCAGCCTTATATATATATATATATATATATATATATATATATATATATATATATACACACACACACACACACACACATACACATCTTTTGCAACAATAAATTTCCCTTATTTGAAGTTAAAAAATAGTCTCCAGGTAAACAGATCGTATCTCCAGCCAGTTTTCTGTCGGGATGAGAGCCACGAAAACAACGCCTAGCAGCATTCCGCCCAACGACTCGGAGAACGGGGTGAACACCCCCGCGAGTCGCCGCTGAGGCGATCAGAAGCGAGAACGACGCATTTATTCTCGTCGGCCGGCAACGATTAGCGGCAGTTAGGCGGGACGTGCCGCTGCCAGCGGATCGAGTTCGTCGGACGCGAGCGAGAGGATGCATCCTCGTTTCGCTAACCACCCTGGCGACTTTTCCTCGGCCGAACGACGCGGCCGGGTACGGTCTCTCTCCTCCGGCTGCCTATCAACCTACCGTACCGGCCGTCCTCGGCTCTCTTTTTACACTCCTGCCTCCCTCTCTCTCTATCTCTGTCTGCTCGGGCCTGCTTCCCGAGGTCCTCTCCCTCTGCCTCTCCGCCTTGCCACCCCGTGGCCTCTTTGAGCTCGGCGCCCGCCGCACAATTTGCGCTCGCCGGCCTAATGCTTCCCGGCATTATGCTAATTCCTTCCATCGCGCGGGGACTCCCCGAGATATTTGCGCAATTGAAGACCCCGCCGCGCGTGAAGATGCGCTCGTGACCGCCGCCGCCGCCCCTCTCCTCGCGCGCGCCACTTTCGTACTTTTGCTTAATTGCCGCGGCACGCCAGAGCGTGGCTCGCCGGCCGCTGTTGCGCTAATCGGCAATTTTACGTGAAATCCCGCGGAAAAGCCTCGTATCGGCGACGCGCGGATCAGCGACCTCCGACGATGATGAACTCGGTGCCTTGCCTCCTTGTTCGAAACATTTCCGTTTGTTGCACGTGCAGTTGCACTCCGCCAATGCTTGTAACGAAATCCGAGGAGGAGGGACAATCGCGCGATCGTTGTACATTTTCTGTCACTTTTGTTTTAAGGCGACATTAAGGGACACTATGTGGGAGACTATGTTAACGAGATCCAGCCGTCTCGGGCGGATGCTTGATGATTTCGCTCGCTATCGTTTCCGCTGCCGTTCCGCTTCGTATAGTAATGCGCGCAATTGAAATTTAATTTCACGAATCAATTCGATATCCGGTATTTATGATCCGCGAATGGATCGCGTTTCCCAAGGAACGCGTTCATTACGCGGAATAGTATCGTCACGCGACGAGCAGGCGGCCTGGAGGATAGATGAACGCGTGTATGTGAGTGCGTGTGCGTGTGTGTGTCGGTTTTACTGGAAACCCTCCTACCCTCCCGTGATGCGCATCTCTTCGGCATTGGGTGCACATTGTGCGGAACGGATCGAAGAGGCGTGACTCTCGCGGCGCGGCGCGAGGAGATTTAAAAGACGCTGCGCGCGGAACAGAGACGTTCCCAGTGGTCGTGACAGCGACTTCAGGGAAGAGGACTGGTTCTACCCGGTCCGCGTTGATGCGAGAGCCCGGTACGAGAGCCCCGAGGGGCTCGGATCGTGCTGAACGTACAATGTTGGCGCGAGCCTCGCTTATTATCATATCCGGACGTTTCCTAGACCCGGAGGAAAAGCTCTCGCGGACCCTGCTACGTATCTCCTCTCTCTCTCTCTCTCTCTCTCTCTCTCTCTCTCTCTCTCTCTAGTCGTGCTCGTCCGGCCGCGCAGGGGATCCAGAAAACAATCTTTCGCATGCCTCTCGAAATTCTAAGCGCTCGCCGCGCACGCGCTCGTAAAACGTGCCGATGGAACGTGACGCGTCGACGGTTGCTTCGCTCGCGGATGACTCAAGTTAGAGGCGGCTCGTTAGTCTCAACGCGGGGATACTTATCCGGGAATCCGGTCCCGGCGATCCTTGCTCGATCCATGCTCGATACGCTGATACGACGCGCGTGTACCGGATACATTCTTCCGGCTCGGCGAACTCGAGAACAATCCGCGGCCCCTGGCAGTGTCGCGCGGCAGAACGGCCCTAATATTGTCGGCGAACGCTCTTCACTGAGCATGCGAGGCTTGCATGACGATTGCGAAGCTTCGGAGTAAACGGCTAACGCGAATCAATTTCACGAGAGCATCGTTGATGCTCTGCACCGAGATTGGACTAATCGCCGGATCATCGGAGCGCTGAGTGCCCGCGGAGGCAGAAACAAAGAGGAAGCCGGCATCGCTACGTGGCTCGTGGCCAATCGGGATGTCCACGATGTCCAGATAAAAGGAGGATGTGCCGTATCAGCGAATTATCTACCATGCATGTCTCGCAGGAACCTACTCCTCGCTGAAAAGCGGGAATGCGAGCGGGCTCAGGAAGCGCGGCGAACGCGCGACTCATCGGCGCGCCTGGCCTTGAACGTTTCCCTGACGTATCTATGCTCGCGCGTACTTTATACACGCCAGTCTCCCTAACGCTGCTAACGAGTTAACCAAGACCCCGCATGACTCGTCGATGAGCGAGTTCCCGCGGCGGCGCGTCGGCGACCTCGTCGGCTCGGGCGCGACGCGGCGCGCGAGGCCCGCGAGCGGCTAAATAAATCGCGCGGCGCGTTGTAAACTAGGCTAGATGAGCAAGAAGAGGCCGCTTTGATGACTGCTTTCCCTCGCGAGCGCGCTCGCTCGCTCGCTCGCTCGCTCGCGCGAAAGCCGCCGAATCATCGCGCGCTCTCGCGGCTACGCTCGCGTCCTAACGTTTTTCTCGCCGCGGCTCGCACCGGCCGATCTCCACCGGACGGAAAATACCGCCGAGGATAGGGCGGCGAGAGGATACTCTGCTGCTGTTGCTGCTGCTGCTGCTGCTGCTGCCGCTGTTGCTGCTGCGTCACTCCTCCCCGTTCCTCCCTCCGGTTTCCTTTGTCGTCGCTGCTCGCGTCTCCGCTAGATCTCAGGCGGACGGCCAGATAGAGGAATCAGAGTGAGCGAGAAGGACAGAGAGCGAGAGAGAGAGAGAGAGAGAGAGAGAGAAGTGGGGGGAGGGAGGGAGGGTTTTTACAGGCTTCTACGGCCCTACCCCGCTGCGGAGGTTAAGTAAATATTAGCATTTTGCTAGTTAGCAGCTGCATTGTCATCCCCGCGCGCCAACACGCGCCGAGGTCGCTGCGACTGCAGCGCCATGTCTCCCCGTGTCGCGCTTTGCGCGTTCCTGCCGATCGTTTGACGATTCCACGGCGGCATCCCGGCGACGTCCCGGCGGCGATAACGAACGCGTAGCGCCGCTGTGTCTATTTTACATCCGTAAGTTTCCTTTCACGCGTCACCTGGCGCACGCCATTGCGCGAACCGCGAATGCTATTACGCGCGTGTTAAGGGTGCAAGGTCGCGCGTTAACGCCTTCTTGGCGCTTGCTAAGCGAAAGAAAGCGCGGCGCAGTGTTTATTCTGGCTGTTCGCGCAACGGCGCGACCAGGACTCCGGGCGAGGCGCGCTTCATTGTGTCGGAATTCGTTCGCTCGCTCGATGACAAGCCGCGTGTCACCTCTACGTGTCGCCCTGCGCAGTTATTCCGATGGCAACCAGCTTGCTCGTACGAATACGATCGTCGATGCGATCGATTCGTCATTGGCGGCAATTGCAAAATTTATTTTTAAATGGCGCAGACATCTCTGCTTACCTTACAAATTAATTACTACAGTACAAATTAATCTCTTGCTCTCCCATCTAAAATTCCAAATCTATTTGCAAAGCTACGAGGAGGACCTCGATCGATCAAACAGTCTTCGATGATCTTGGGCCAATTATCGGGCAGTGCTGACTGCGCTGGGAACTTGACGCTCTCGAGTTCCGGCGAGTCCATCGATGCTTGGAGCCGACAGCAAGAAATTAATTTGTATCTACGTAGTACAGCGGCAACGAAACTGTCCGCTTTTAACGATAACGACACGGAGCAACCCTCACGGTCGGTCAGCCGCGGAGATAACCGCACACTCCGCGAGATCGGGGATGTAGGAATGCCGCTCTCCCCCCCCCCCCTCGAAATCGGTTTATCACTCGCGCCGATAATTACGCGGCCGAGTGTAGCCTGCCGGTGTTGGCGGTAATTGCCTGGCGCGGGCGCAAGAAAGGGGTGGAGGGGGACGGGGACGGAGGGGTGGTGGTGGTGGTGGTGGGGGGAGGTAGGTCGCTCCGCGGCGCGGCGACCAGTGACAATGCAGCCGGGATGGAGCGGTTTCTTTCGCTTTTTGCGGCACGGTTTGCGTCGGTGCGCACCGGCCGGCCGTCTCGCCCTTCTCGCTTTTTGCCCGATCGCCGCGCACCCAGGGAGACCTTGATCGAACGGACGCGATGGCGCAGAACGAGTCTGCGGGCATTATCAATCACCAGGCTTAATGGTAGCCTCAAATACATTCTCTCTATCTAGCCGATCCTCGTCGCAGCATCGCGGATGAGCGACTTTCGCGCAAACATCGCTGTGTATGAGCCGTCAGGCGGAATGGCGGTACAAGTAGCATCCAGGTAAAAATGGAGTCTCAACCTGGTGGACGGGCTGGCAGTACCAGATATCGTCGCGTACGTTTATTAATCGCACCGGATACCCAAGCGGAGGACACCGAGATGGACGACGAGAGTAATTAAAGATGTGTAAAGCTTGAGAGGTAATTCAGCTGTGATCGATATAAGCCGAGAATCGGAAGACTTGAAGAATCTCGACCGCATCGGGAATGCCTGCCTAGCCTTTGGCCAGGCTATAATGCAAATCGTACAGGCCAATCGTGGGCGTGGGCGAAATGTCTGGCTCTTCTTCTTCTTCCTCGCGAATAGCCAAAGCGAAGTGAAAGAAGAGAATTTTCACCTTTCCACGTAATCGTAGCCCTTCCTCCCCCCTCTCCCCCCTTCAGCTTTCAGAACTAGCGTTCTCCTTTAGCCCAATCGATCTCAATCAGGAATCGGATGTCGTCACAATGTCGTCGCAATATTTGCAGCGATACACAGCGATTGTTTCGTTCATTTTGTTGCCCACCTGTGATCAGCTCGCGGTTGCCGCGAGGCGCTGGCAACAAGAAGAAGTGCGCGACAGGCCGCGAGATATCGTTAGTACACAAACGCTGTAACACTTTCGACGTGTTCCTCGACAGAAGCGGTATCGTTTTTCCGTGGCTTGCTCGCGCGCGCACACGTACGCGCACGTACGCGGGCGAGAGAGCTTGTGCGTGCGCGGCCTCCATTAAGTCTTTAAGCAGCGGGAAGGCATGAAACTATGAATTAGTGCGCATAGGAGGGAACGGGGGTACCTCGAGGAAGGTACGAGGTGGAGGGGGGAGGGGGGCGCCCCCACGGTGGTAACGCCGTGGCAACGCCACTTGCCACACGGGGCCGGTTAATGGATTTGCAAAGCGCCAATTATATTTCCGATAGAGCGAACGGGGAGAATAACGAGCGAAAGAGCGAGAAAGCAAGAGAGAGAGAGAGAGAGAGAGAGAGAGAGAGAGAGAGAGAGAGAGAGAGAGTGGGGAAGGGGGGAGAGCGGAGACAAGACAAAGAGGAGGAAAACAGCGGTAGACCGAGAAGCTGCGCGGCGAGGGGAGCGGGGGCCCATTCGCGAGCGCAACTACATCGTTGCGCGGTCCCGGTAGCACGGCGAGCGCTTCGTGGGAAAAGCGGCAATTTCTCATGCCGCGTTTCTATGGGGGCCCCGGCGACAGTGGTACAACACCACCGCCGCCGGGACGGTCCTCCTCCTCCCCCCCTCCCCCTCCCCCCTGTTTCCATGAGACGCGCATTCCGATTCGCTTTGATATATTTATCTATCGCCTCCGCCGTCTCGTTCTTCCTATCACCCCGCTCGTATATCGCGAGATCTTCTCTCTCGCTCGCCGCCGCAGCCGCTTCGTTTCGATACGTCCGGTCTTACCCTCCGAGGAGTCCGGCCGTTCCCGGCCTTCGATCACGCGTTTATAGTCCCGCGCATGTGAAGAGCGGCGGGAATCACGCGGGCCGTATGCGCGCGTAATAAAAGTGAATTATGGCGATTGTTCCGGCGCGCAGCGCTTTCCCCGGCGATTTCTGTAACGATTGTCTAATTAGCGCGGCGGCGACCGGAGAGCGGTCGGGGAGGGGGAGGGGGAGGGAAGCGGGGGGGGGATAAAAGCGCGAGGGATTAACGAGTCGACGAAAAATAAGCGTCCGCGGTAAATCACGCGGACATGCGAGCGGGTCGGAGGTTAATGGTCTTTTACGAAAGGGCCGGGAGTGTCTCGGCTTTTGCAGAGCCGAGCCGAGCCGAGCCGAGCCGAGCCGAGCCGAGCCGAGCCGAGCTGCGCTCGCGCGGCTGAATTGAATCGTTATCGCGCGACATTTTATAGGTCGCCTCGGAGCAGGGAAACTTTTTCGTTTCTTTAACCTGAGGTCCTGCGCTTCGGAGATATCTTGATAGCTTGCCCGACGCTGTTCCATTATCGGTCCACAACACGTGGACAACGTTGACACGATCGAGGTATTTAAGGCGCGTTGATCTCACCAGCGAATTTTTCTCGATCATTACATCTTGGCCCGTACGAGTTTCAAGGCACGCTCCCTTTTTGCCGCGGTTCTTCGACCCGCTTGACTTTCACTTGCAGCAGCGGCCGCAAGATCAGTCCTTAACGAGCACACGTGAGTTATGTAACGTGGTTTGCCGAACGTTTGCCGCCACAGAGGCGATTCTTAGCCTCTCTCTTTAGCGGGTAGCTCGTTCGCGTCTTCTTTGATCATTAAAATGCATTTTCATCCGGCCCACCTCTCCTCTCCTTGCTTCCTGGAATGTTTCCCGGGAAACTTTGGAGAAAGAGTAAGCGGGATCAAGCGTTGTTTCCTTGACAAAGCTGAAACGTCAAGTAGCACTCGGTAGCAGACGGAAACGTTATTTCGTCTTAGCTATGAAAGCACTCTGCGAGAGTGACAACATTTTCCCAAATCCTCGCCAAACGAAGATGCCTGTCGGACGAACGATCATCTCTCTAGACATATCTAGCAGCCTCGATTCATTCCCGCAAATTGATGATGCAATGTGATCGATTCGACACTTGAAGTGACGAAATCGCGTTCCTTCTCGGACGAACATCAGCGTCGAGGCATCAGCTAGTTCGCAGAGAGACAGCGAAGATCGCAGGGTCTGTCCTCGGTAAACAGCGGGCCCTTTTATTTGCCCCTTCGTGCATGCCGGAAGGCGCTTCTTTCACGCACGACATTTATCTCCGTTCGTGTCTTCGGCTCGTCTTTTACGCTATCAGCCGGTCGTTGATGAAGTCGTTAACGGCTGGATCGAGTGTAATGCACTCGCTTCCGACGCCGGTGCATTGATGCGGAGTGCAAATCACTACGGGGATGCATGCGGGCGAAGATGCGGACCATAAGGGACCGGCCGATAGGCCGGTAGGCGAGGGGGGACCGGGAGGGGGAGGGGGAGGGGCGAGGGGGCGGAACGGAAGCAGGGAAAGGCTGTCCTGTCCGGGGCGGATGCCGATCGAGGGAGGATTCGGCGTTCTTCCTGTTGACCAGTTTTTCGCGCGTGCATCGGCAACAGCAACAACAACAACAACACGCCCGCTGAACGAACTCGATGAACTCGATGAACCTCATGAATGACGCAACGTGGCCCGATCGGCGTATCAGTGCAGCCGCACTGATCGATTTAAAGCGCACTGATCGCGCCGTCATTATACGCTCCATTACTTGGAGCGACGCGACTCGATTCAAAAATCGCACTTGAGGAGATGGAAAGGGATGCTAAGGGGTGAGCGCACTGGCACACTCCGTGCTCAAAGTCGGCATCCGAGTCCCCTCGAAATGGTCGAACGTCGTAAAGCCGCGCGACAACGCAATCGGCATTTCACGCGACCCGCCGTAGCGCTCATATCGCTGATAATGTCAGTCGAAAGCCCCTTTCGTCACGTCCCCGCCACCGTAACGCGCTCATTGTGTAAGATCGAGAAACGCTTGTTTATAGCGAGCAATAACGAGGCCGTTATAATTTTATTCCCGCGCGGCGGACCGGCGGACCCGATAATTCCAGTAATAATACTTATCGGCGCTTTAACGAGCACGATAATTATTTCACTAGAAATTCAACGCGCGCGCGCGCGCGCGCTCGTCGTGCAATTTCCACCCCGCTCCGACAGTGTTATCCCCTCGGAATTCAATATGTCCGTAGGGCTCCCCTCTCGCGCGAGGGAAGCTCAAGAGTGCGAGAAGCACAACGTGAGGAGTGAGCTATCCGCGCAATGAACGTCCGCTTCCTCTCCTCCCGCCCCCACCCATTCGGGCCCCCTCCCCCTTTCGGCTCTCAGCTCGACAAATAACAGTCAGTGCCAATCAGCTGTGATCGCGGCGGCTGCGCACGAAATCAAACGCGGACGCGGCGCTCGTTGCCGCCCGACGGGCACATTTCCCTCCCCCCTCCCTCTCCTCATGCCGCTCTCTCTCTCTCGCCGGCGGGAGACGCTGTATAATTACCGAGATTATACATATCAACACACAACTGGAGCGAAAAGAACGCTGACCCGCTTGTTAGGACCGTTGCCGCGCCCGCGAGCGCGTATCGGCTGTCCGCCGACAGGTCGGTTAAGGTGCGCGCGAGGTACTCCCACCCCCCCTCCCCCTCCCCCTCCCCCTTCTGCCAGTTCGGTCTCCCAGTTGCGCGGCTATTTATAATCCCGGGATCGAATTCCGCTCCCGGGCTCGGTAAAGGTAACTGGATCGAGCTGATTGGAAAAAAGGGCGACTCTGGCGCGATCCGATCCGCATTCCGCGAAATCCTCACCGAAAATTCCTCGAATCGCGATGACGCGCATCGATACCGTTCCATCGGCATTTCTCAGGTTCGTCTCTTCTGCCGCGCAAAGCGAAGCGACCGCGGGAGACTTTAGATCCCGTGCGGCTGTCGCGGAGAGTCGCCGAAAGAGCACGCTACGAGTGTGCTTCCTCGTGGTTCAAAGAAGAAAGAGGTTAGGGCGACTGCCGGACTCATCCGGTCGCGGGAAAAGTCGCGACGAGCTTCTCCCTGAAGAAATCTGCCTCGTTCGGCAGACACGCGAGAGAACTTTGTTCTACTTAAAGATTCCAGAGTTCGCGCGGCGCTCTTAATGCCGGCCGCGCATTTGTCCGCAAACGCAGCGGCCGGTCGGGAGGGGCCTTGAGGTGTCCGCATGAATATTTATAAAGGCGCGCACACACGCGCGGCGAGGATGCACGAGACTGGGCCTGCCTCGGCGGATCATCATTACGGGCGACGACTCGCGCAAATCGACTTGACCAACTTTGCGGCGCGCGTTAAGCGCTCGACGAGCACAATTCGTCCCTGAGAACGCGTCCTTTGTTCTCGTTGCGCTCGACCGAGCATTATGTAAGGCGCGCTCGCTGATAGCGCCGTCCCGCCGCATAAAGAATACCTCGGTGCATTGAAATCGAACGATTATCGACGCGTTTTCCTCCTCCCTCTCCCTCCCCCCTCCCCTCTTCGTCGGTCCGTTTATCGGAGGCGGCCGCGAGAAAGAATCCGCACAATGCACCCCAAGGAATATCACGGCCGCAGGTATGCGCGCGTCGGTATGGACGGGGCATAATAATCCATTCAGCAGGATATTGTTAGTAACGGACTCCCCCGCGCGCGCGCGCGCGCGCGCGCGCGAGTGTCCGCAGTCGTTAGCGGTATGAAAAAGCACCGCCTTGCTTACGCGTGCTGCCGATATCACCGACGCATCCTGCAGATGGATGGATAATATATCAATATATATAGCTCTAGAGTCGTTTGATGCGTGTATTTCAGGAACGATAACTCATTTCCCGCGCAAAGTCTCTCGCCGGACAATTCGATCTAGTAACGAAAATGCTGTTCGAATTTCCGATCCCTTTTACTTTACATTTGCATCATCGGTCACTCTCTTTCCCAATCTCTCCGCGATTTTTTCATCTTTCCCAGAAATGCATCTGCCTCTGTGGCTCTTCCTGTGCTACTATCGCGGACCTTGCGGACAGATCGCGGAGGACACGTTCTCAGGGTGAACGCGCGCATTGAAAAATTCCTTATTCTTATTTATTTATTTATTCCTTATTTATTTATCGTGCGCGACCGATCTCCTTTCTGTGGCCGGCGGCCGTCAGGTGTCAGAGCCGCTGAACACTCTCACCTCGGTACACCTCGGGTTCATCATGGCAGGCCACCGTGCGAGTCGGAGCAGCGCCGATATAACTCATCGGCGGCGGCGGCGGCGGCTCTCTGAGAGCCGCGAGAGAGTTCGCAATTACAAGGCCGGAAGAAACGGCAGATCGAGAGAGACACGTCATACACGCGTGGCCGTGCTGGATTGATACATCGGTATGCGGTACATCGATGCATCTGGTATCGGTATCGATGCGAGTTATCGATTAGCCGCTGCCGAAAGGAGCACCATTCGAACATCGTACAAAGGCGAAGCTCTCAGAAATTACACTCGTAAGCTTTCGCCAAGGACGGAGGTCGGGATTATCCTAGAGAATTTTATGCCGATCGTGCCGACTGACATTGAGAAGCGATCTACGGATAACTGATTGTGATCAGCGACATTGGCAATAATTTTCTTCCATTTCTGGCGGTAGGAAAGCTGGCGCATCACGATTTCCGTAAAATTAACGATAATAGGTTTCATTATTTATTTGCCACGTCGAACAAGTCATCAGTTATCTTAAAAATCCATGTCGGCGATCGGTATCGTTAGTAGTTTCGCCGCCGCGGAAAGACAGAGAAAGAGAGAGAGAGAGAGAGAGAGAGAGAGAGAGAGAGAGAGAGAGAGAGAGGGAGAGAATTGAATTCTTCAAGAGAGAGAATCATGTTGTCCGATCAAGTCGAAGACTTGAGGAGTTGCGAGTTGCCGGTGACAATCGCGCGAGATTCGCGGAACCGTATGATCGCTTTATAGCGAGCGCCGAGATGCGAGAGCGTTCCCTTAAATCCGTTCTATATTAGCGCGGATGCGCGCGCGTGAACGAGGATGAGGCGCGTAATTGAACTTTATCACCTGCGCGAGGGGGCCTTGAGGGGGCGCGACGTGAGCGAGGCTCGATGCGAGAGAGGTCCATTATCGGCTGATTATGCGCGATGCGCGCATAGAGAGACAGCCTCTTCTTGTCCTTATAACCGGCCCTTGTTGACCCCTGACCTCCCGAACGCGCAGATTTCAAAGTCGAGCCGATAAGCATCCGCGTGCGTCCGGATAGATTCGATGGCCGAATGGCAAGATTCCTGTTCACTTTGCTCTATCGAGATTAATAATCGGTTATTATTAATAATAAAGTGATCATCTCGGATTGCATGTATCCTCGAACGGAAGGCGAGAGGATATCTAGGGGATCAGTGCTAATGTAATCCTGTTACTGAAACCCGTTACGCAATTTTGCAACAGCCTCGGCAAAGTCACGTTTTTTTGCACGTACATCCTTAGAGAATGCACGTATGCACAATGTACCTCTTCCTCATCGAGCATTCTTTTCTTCGTTCGCACGCTCGATATCGATATAAGAAGCGGATGCATTGATCGGGGCAATTGATATTGTCGTTAATCATCGCTTGTCATCTCATACCTAATTTCTTGCTAAAGCGCGGCAGTTCGGATGATAAAATGTCTCCCATACGTTACCGTATCGCGTTATGTTATTTAGTAAGCTCTTTGAATCAGCTCAAACTCTCTCTCTCTCTCTCTCTCTCTCTCGCTCTCTCGCGATCAATCTCCTCCTTTTATACTTCATCTCCAAGATACACACATCGCGTTCGGAAATTCATCCCCTCAACCTAACGGAACGGAACCTGCAGATCGATCAAAACGACCGATCGGCAGGTCGGTAGACTCGCTTTCCACGAAGGCAACGCGATCGTCAGGAGCCTGTAATCGGCGAGCACGGTGGTGGTCGTGGAATAAACTTCGCTACGAGATGACGAGCTTCGGGAGAGGCGGCTCTCCGGCTGGTCGGTTTGGTCGCGCTTTCCTTCTCCTCCGCGCGGAGGGCGGAATGTCACCCATTAACATTCCCATAAAACCGCCGCCGCGTGTAAACACCGCGGACGGCATAAACGACAGTAGCGGCGAGAGCGAGAGCGAGAGCGAGAGAACGAATGAGAGGGGAGGGTGGGTAATCTTGCTGGTAGAGGAAGTGGTGTAGGAGGAAATGCGAGTACGAGTAGAAAGAGTGAGAGAGAGAGAGAGGGAGAGAGAGGGGGGAGGGAAGAGGACGATGGGAGAGGCGAGGAGAGAGAAAGAGACCGTGTGAGAAATCCAATCCGCTCTTCCGCGGGGTTATTATAGTGATAATTTACTGCTTCTCCCCTCGGTGCCGGCCCGTTTATGCATAGCCGCGGAATGCCGCGGCGGCGGGTCCCACGGGAAAGCGCGTGCAGTTTGCGGCGCGGCGCCTCCCGCATTTAGACGGGGAGGGGGGGAGAGGGAGGGAGGGAGGGAGGGGGAGCCTAATCGTCCTGTGGGCCCGTCCTGACTTTTCTCTTCTTTATCCCCGTCTCCTGCCCCCCCCCCCTCTCTCTCTCTATCGCTCTCTCGTTCCCTCATCGTCTGTCGCTCATCGTTTTTTGCGCTCCTTCCCATTTCCGTCCTCGTAATCAGCGGAACCGGGAGATCGGCCGACGCCGATGATTGGACGTTGAACGTGACGATGCCTCCTAAGTCGCCGCGATTCCGCACGGGACGCTGGTATGCGACCGGTGCATCGTTCGAGTGCAACGCGCGTCTATGGATGTAGAGACGATTGCACATTGATTACCGATCGGTACCGATCTGATCGATGTCTGGATTTCAATCGAAAGCGGATGAAATGTCAATAGGTTATCGTTAGACAGCTTCCGTTTTCGCTCGATTCACTGGGACATAGAAATGTTGTTGGTTTCGACGAAGAAAGATCGATCCATATACGCAGGCTTGATATCAGCAGGTTACTCGAGATTACGGGAAAAAGTCTCGTTAGAGATAACAGCGCCACAGCGAAAAGTCAAAGGCAGCGGCTGCGCGGCTGCCCGGGTCGACTCGAGCGTTGGCGATTTGTTTCCTCGCGGCCTTATTTATCATACGGTCTAAACGGCACGCGGGGACAGGCACGACGATCTCTCCATTTACGGCTGATGAAGGCTAAGGATAAGGCTCGATGCAACTAGGGCAAGCGTCCATATTGGGCGCCGCGGAGGACGCTCTTGTGCGCGGTCCAAGGATCGCGCTGACAAAAGTCATCGAGATCAACCTTATCCCAATTTCGAAGCCGAGAATGGCGCGAATCAGATCTCTTTATTCTTTTCCGTCTGTTAATTCGCACGTGGATGGCCATTTGTCAGGAGTAAGGGACCGTGAACCGTCCAGTTATCCCCGCGTATTCCTAACCTTCATCCGAAAGAAGCGAAAGAAGCTGTTGCTGTCCAGGTGTTAGCGCGCTTTCTAGTTGATGAATTATACCCCAGCCATTAACGAATATCACGCGAGAGTCTCTAACGTCTGGGTTTCTATTATCCGTTTTGTCCGAGAAATAACGCGCTCCTGCATCTAATATGTCGCAAGAAGAAGTCGTACGTCCGCGCACCGGCGGAGATACGCGCTATACACGCATCGGGTACACGCGTGCACGGGTAGACAGATGCGTGACACGCCTGCGCAGCCTCTATCGCCGCGGACCTGCGCCGCAGATTATGCAACGTTGCGGGTCGGATCGCGGGGACCATATGGCGGTGCCTTTATATCTGCCGTCGTTACCGGCGCGCGCGCGCGCGCGAGCGAGCGTTACGCCCTGCGTTCCCCCTCCCCCYCCCCCCCCSCSCGCCCACCACCCCGTGGGTGCGCGCGTATTTATCTACCGCGCTTTGTCGCTTCCGCCGGCGAGGAGGATCGCGATGCACCGACTGCGATCCGCGCGCGTGAAACGCCTCCCCCCCCTTCTCTCTCGGGGAGCGCGCAATTCCATTCTCGGCTTATCGCAGACTCGCGCGTGCTATAATTCGGGATGACAACTTTATAGCGCGTCGCGTGAACTCTTGCGCGCACGCGCAGAGTTACTTTTGGCCAGCGTGATTTTCGCGCGACATCTCTCGCTTTGTTCGCCGATATCTTCTATCGCATGAGAGGATAATCCTGCTGATGTTTATGTTACATATGAAATTGCTTATTAGATAGAGCTCTCATTTGCTGATTGCAATTGACGGAGCAGCAGTTGCAGCTACGGACGGAATTATTCGTGGCATTATTCTTCCTCCCCTCGCTGCAGCGGCGTTTAATTGGGAATTTGTCAAAGACGTACGGTTAAAGCCGCCCGGGACTTCCGCTAATCTCCATCTCCGCCGTAGAGGCAGACGTATAAACGTATCGCGACGAGTTAACGACTCGATTTCTCCGCGGAAGAGGCTAAACACTCAAGCGCGTCCATTAAAGCGGCAATAGACACGGGCGCGATTTATCGCCGTTCGATTACAGGTGACTGAGTAGCGCGCGAGCGAGTGCACGCGTGAAAGCTCTCTGCGGTGTCTATTAGGGCGGAATATGGCCATCGGCAATTGCGGCGGCCGACCGGAACCCTCTTCACCTTGATAACTCCACGGCGTGCGCGCGTACGGGCGACCCCACGTTAACCGTCCCGCGAAATATCTTATCCCGCAGCGTATAGAGCGCACAACACGCGCCTGCCTCTGCTCCCTCTTGAACCCCCACGCCCTCCCCATCCCCGATATGTCGCTCGCGTGGGGCGATAAATCCACGTAAAGGGCCCATATAAAACCTCGAGGGAGATCTATTCCTCCGAGGGTTCCCTTCGGCCGCGAAGGTTCTCTTCCTCCCTCCCTCCCTCCCTTGCCGCCCCTCCTCTTCCCTCTTATTCCGCCAATCGATACACGATACCGACTTCCCATGGCGAATCGGTTCTCATGCTCCGAGCCGCCGCGAAAGAGTGGCATTATATTCTAGAGCGGCCGTATGCGCGCGCACGCACAGCACGCGTGCGCGCACCGCACGGCACGGCACGGCACGGCGCACGGCACGGCGGGCTTGCGTGCGCATGCGCGCGGCCCACCCGTGTGTTGGTAATTCGCAGCGCGGGATCTATATAACCTCGCCGCGAGAGGATCGGAGGCTGCGCGCGCTTATCGCCCGTACAATTTCATCGGCACTTAAAACGTCATCCCGTGAGGCCCCACCTTTTCATCAACCGCTAATCTCCCTTCGCGAGCGTCGATGCCCTCGATGTCGCGCGCGCATACCGCGTGTACAGGCCGCCTCACAACTCGTCAGCTCAGCTTGGTGGCTCGATGATTTCTTCAATAAAGGATTCCCCGAATGAATCTGAAATCGGTAGACGGTAGCCGTGGTCCGTTTATCGTGAAATATCACTGAGAAATTAAAGCTTTTCGGCTCTTACAAGCCGAACAAGCCGAGACGACCGATGAGAATCTTGGAGAATTGATTTCTCTCCAGAGTAGGATTATCATTGAACGATAGTGCGATTACAGTATTCAGAGAAATCGATTCGGAAATCGTTCGTTAAGGACTTTCCCGCTGCTGCGGGATTCCTATTGCACGTCTCGCGTAATTTATATTATTGCAATGTCGTAGCGAGCCGGTTCTTTCAAAGAGTTCAGCAAGTCTCCTCGGAATCGATGCATTATTAATGGAAATGTATATTCGAGGCTTTACCGGAAGCGATAGCCAAGGTTTCTTGGGCCTTTTACCAGCATCAACTCCCATTTCACGCCATTTCTGCCCCTTCTTCCTCGCTCTTCACGGCTAATCTCCTAACGCGGAAGATATGTATTCCGTCGTCTCTTTATGGAATTCCAGCCGCATTCTCTTTCTTTCTCTCTTCATTTCCCTTTCTCTTCTGCCAGAAGAAAATTTAAATCACTCGACTAATTTGACGCAGTCGTAAAAGCACGGGCAATATGATCGTCGCGTCTTTCTCACGCGTTTTCGTCGTATTTCAAACGTTGACGTTTAAAAATCTATATATCTAGAGGATAAGTTGACGTTTACTTCCTCTGACCAATCGAAGCGAGCGATTTTAGCGGAAGCGGGACTTTTCGGATCGCACAACATCCATCCTTTCTCGCATTCTCTCCCGATATCACGACGTATAATCCAATCGAACTGAACCGAAGCGCAGCTTTTCGTTAATTCGGAAGTTCCGCGCGCGGTTGCACGCAGACCTGTATTTCGCGCCGGCAAAGGCCATTCGCATTCCCGGTAATAACGCGCCGCAAGACGCCGCATATTATTTCTGGAATTCCGCGCGCCGACGTTTACGGACCCGGCTCGAATAATTCCACCGGTCGCCGGCGCGACCACTCTTTACGGCCAAATCTCGTTTATCTCCGCTAAACTTTCTCCCCCTCTCCCTCTCCCCCCTCTCTCTCTCTCTCTCTCTTCGTCTTTGAAAAGAAATCGGTTGCCGCACGCGCGATTAACGTCACTCGATCGGTGCTCCAGATTTCTGCAAATCTCTCGAAGGCCTCGAGATATCGTTATCCGCGAGATTTCAGAGCCCTATCGCTGCTCGCGGTTAGCGTTAGCGTTACGCTTGCGGTATGGAGCCGACAAGAGCGCTCATCGATCGATCGATTCGAATAACTTTGTCAGGCCGAGTCCGCAGTTAGGGACAAGCTTACGTTCCTTCGCATCGGCGCCCTTGCGCAACCCCCCCCCGCCCCCTCCTCCTCCTCCTCCTCTCTTTTCCCCCTTCATTTCTCTCTTCTGTTCTTTCTGGTCGATGCGGTCGATCGGCCGGTCTCGGCCGGTTGATTTAATTGCCGTATCGATATAATTTCGACCGCGCAACGAGGAGGAGGTACGATCTCCGCATGCTGGAGTCTCTCCTCCTCCAATTTCAAGGGGCGGCGGCAATCTACGAGCGATCGATCCGATCGATATGCCGCTCCAGACCGGCCTGCACCGTTCCGTGCCGCACGGCCCGCCCCGGCCTGCCAGGCGAATCCATCACGCGCGGATCTGTCGGGCTTCGGAGCCCTCTCGATGCCGGCTGAACGACACCCGCGACATCCGCGGAATCCGCGGACCATCTTCCATTTCCTCCGGAGCGTTTCCGAGTGCGCGCCGAGGCGCGAGACGAACACGCGCAACGGCGGCTGCGCCGCGCAATCGCAGGTGGTCAATTAAAATCCGCATTCCCTTCGCTCGCGTGCGCGCGCGCCGCACCCGCGCCCGCGGTAATCGGACCTTTACGGCGCTGCTCTCTCTCTCTCTCTCTCTCTCTCTCTCTCTCTCTCTCTCTCACTCTGTCTCTTTTTCTTTTTTTTCTGAATTTATAATTACGAGACCCGCGGCCGCGCGCTACGTAACGATCCGCGCCTTCCTTTTACTCGGCGCTCGCGCTCCCTCCTCTCCGCTCCTTCCCCCGCTCGGCCTCCCTTCTCTCCTTTCATCTTTAGAATCCTCCCGCGTTACACCGCGCGGGGAAAATGACAAATAATAATAACGACGCGGGACGCTGCTACGTTATATCTGCGCTCTACGGGCGCTCCGATTCTATTTCGTAGAATTAATCCGAATTCGTTCCATCGCGCACGTTGCCGCACGAGGCGCGTGTTTACTCCGTCGTTTAACATAGCGGAGGTAATATGGCAGTAATGGAGCTTACGTAATTTGCAGCTGTTACTCAACGATCTGTTTGCGTTAGTTCTCGCGGGATTATAATGCTGCTATCCGCCTGCTTGCGTTCTCCCCCCGGGATATCCCTAGCACGTGACGCGAAAAGTATTTTCATCTCGCGGACATGCAGCGGGAAACGTGATAAATATAATAGATAAAGCTGTATCGTGCAGCCTCGTTGCGGCCAAGTGTCGATAATCGCCGTTCGCGTCATTCGATTGTTCAGCGATCGCTCGTATCGATCATCGTCACCTGCGGGCATCTCGGCGGAGTTCCTCCGGCATTTCCGACTCACGCATGCGCGCGTACGCATCGGAGAACACGCAGCGACCTCCCCCGCCCCCGTTTGACCTGGTTCCTCGGCGGCGCGTACAGTTACGACCAGCGGGCAGCGTGCACTCTCGGTTTTGCCGCGAGAATTCAGTCGCGAAACAGAATTCAGTCTCGATCGCGCGGGAAATTTCCATCGGCAAGCACCGACGCGCTCGAGCGAACGCGAAGCGGCCTTGTCCGATCGAGATCGGTTAGCGGCGATTGCGCCACGATTGCGGTGGCCCAAATCTCGATCCGGGGAAATTTACGTGTCGATGATTAACGGCCTTCGGACGCCGGCCGTTAACAATCTAATTCCGTATTGCAGCTGCCCACTTATCGGTAGCTGTCTTCTGTCGGAGCCGTTTCTATTGTCCCGTTATAGCGGCAACGCTAAATGGCAACGCAATCGGCGATGCAATCGAACCCTCGAGGAACGAGGATTGCCAGCCGAACGTTCCACGTTCCAGGGATCTCGTACAACTCTCCAACTCGAATTCGCATCCCGCCGAGATGATGTTCATTTAATCTCACTTCGTGAGATGTAGAGTCGGTTCTGTTTACTCTCGAAGATGAAATGAGGTATCACGTTCCCGATAATGCATACATGCCGCTCGGAGTCGTAAAGATTTCGAGATCGAGTCATAAAGATGTTCTTCTGCGACAATGCTACGATGTGATGATCGTCGCGCTCGGAGCAGCGTGCCGCAATCGACCGCAAAAGATGTTACCAATGCATAGAGAAGCCACGTTTTCCACGCGATATGGCTGCAGGACTGCTAATGACTGGTTAATTCTCCGTTAAACAGTCCGCAGCGTGACGTTCAGCGATCGTTCAGTCACGGGATTAATTCGATGCGGGCAATTCGTAATTTGCGAGTGCACGTCTTGCGCGACGTTCTTCTCGGAAAGCTTGGAAGGAAAGAAACGCGTACACGTATGCGCGTTTGTGTCAGATAACGCGCAACGCGTGTTCGTTTCTTATCGCACTTATCTCTCTCGTTTACTTTGGTCATTATCAAGTATGCGTATGCGTGTTTTTCGTACGTCACGACTCGTTGACCATGCAATTTAATTCATTTGCGACATACTTCTTTGTCTGCTCTTTTCGCACTGTAAACGCCACGAGCGTCGTTAGAAAAAAAAAAAAAAAAAAAAAAAAGAAAAAGACTGTTTTGCACGCGTGATTGTGCATTCGTATGCGATGCGAGATCTCGTAACGCTGAGAGAAAAACCGAGGAATACGTGTCAGTTGATTAATGCGCGGCGACGTTTCGCGGCGGTGATTTTCTCGCTTTCAAGGAGCTTTATTAGACGCCGATCTTGTGCAAATCGCCGCCGCGCATTTGCGTCTCTCATTAGGAGTCGACAAAAGAGTCGATATCTCGCTATTAAACGCTACGATCCGCACGTACGATCCGCGAAGCTAGCAAACACTGTTGAATAACACGCTTTATTCAACGAACAAATGACAAATAGCAAGCGAATGTTTATCGATATCGTTTATTTTATAAAACATAGAGAGAGAGAGAGAGAGAGGGGGGGGGGGAATTCAGACAAGTCGCGGCGCGAGTGAGCACGACGCGTTCTTGAATCTTTTTCGAAAAAATAATTTCCTAGAGTTACGAACGTTATCAATGACGATCCGTCCGCGACAGTCGCGAATAAACGACCGAACATCCGGCGAAAAATATACGACGGGAGAGAGAGATTAAGGATGAAATGATGCAGTTTTTCACCCTTGTCGCGATCGTGATTGCGATTAATTCGTGTTATCAAGCGCATCTAAGTATCAGCATGCGATGATAATCCTAACTTGACCACCCTGCGGAGGGTTGCTGCCCCTTTTTCTCTTTCTCGCGAATAATTATGCTTTCCACGGGCGGCCAATAATTACGGAATGCTGAAAGGGAGAAACGAAGATGGCTATATCGGCGCGGAGAGGGCCGGGACGCGCTGTCTGAATTGAGCACGATCGCCGAGGGAAAAACAAGTGACAGGCGTTGTTAATTGGCGGCCTCTAGATGGCAATTAAGATCAATAACAAGCTGGCAATCGGCCGATATCCCTCTGCTACGCGTAAACGTTCAGCACGGATGTGCCCGCGACACGGTCGGCTCCGCCAATTACTCTTACTCTTACTCTCAGCAAAATCTGCGGCAATTACTGTTGTGGAGAGAACCGACCCTCCTGGATTTCACGCGCACCCTAATCCCCTCGCTCGAATACGCGGTTGATCCTTTCTACCGCGAGGCTGTTGGCCGATGCTCCAACGGACAAGATAATCGCGCGGGAGTTTTGTAAATTCGTTTTTCAAATGCAAGACATCGCGACCCTCCCTTTATTTATGCAATATACGCGTGTACGCGCATAATAGCTAAAATAGCTCCGATTTATATCGATAACAATGCAAAACTATTCGCGGCGTGAGTAACAACCTTTGCAGAAAGTAAAAAGAAATACAGAGGTAACAGCAACGTGATTCTACGTGAAGATTAGAGCACCGATCTATTCCACTTATGTTACGGGAAGCAGTGATCGTTGAAAAGATTAATTACAAACAACGCTCGAGAAAAATTCAATGTAATCATCGTTGGAAGCGGAGAATTCATCTAGAATGCAAAGACACCGTTGCTTATCTTTCGTACATCGCAAGGTGTTAAATAAGCGCAAGGAATCGGTTGTACGTGATCTCTCATCGATAGAACTTTATATAAAAAGAGAAGAACTCCAAGAGAAGAACTTTTCGATATATGCCCGGAGGATTTACGAATCCTCCGTGGAAGATTTGATTCTTTCGCGGAGAATTCTTCGTCACGCTGAATAATTCTCAAAGATTTTTAGTGATGTTGCAGCATCTCAGGAATTTTCTTAAATACCGGATAAATGTTGGATTAGAGAAGAGACGTGCAGATAGCTTGATGAATCTGGTATTGGTTTGGCGGATACAGTCGATCAAAGATCGAGATTAAGAGGACTTGAGGACTAAAAACTAGAATCCTGTTAAAAGGAAGAGCGTTGGTTGCGCAAAGTCGTCTCGAATCTCTCGGAGAATCCTTAAACGAAAAATCGGAAGGACATCCGTGAACACGTCTGGCAATTAATCTCATAGGAAGCCGAGATAAGCGAACCGATCACAGTGTCGCATGCGCGAAATCCGCGTCGTCTGTCAAGCGAGATAAAGTTGAAGATAAAGTTGGCGGTTTTCTTAGATAAAGATAAAGTTGGCAGGAATCTCGAACGATTTCTCGAACGCCGCTGATTATCGAGGCGCACGTGACAGAGAAACCGTCTTCCTTGCGCGAGGATCCTCGCACGGCGGAAAAGGACGCTCGCTCGCTCGACATCCGCGTAAGCCGTGAGGATATCCATGACGCGTGCGGCAATTAGTTTCCATCTGGATGCATCGTTAATGACGAAGTTCGCGAGAGATGTCGTAAGTCACGTGGATTGCCCGTCTATAAACGTCGACGTTGTCGCGATACGAGCAAGAATTACGACAGTATTATGTTAATTGACATTGCTAATTATACATCTGAACACGCCCAGGTATAATAATATACCATGAAATTGAGCTTTTTCCTGCGCCCATGAAAACGACTCTATTTATCGACTAAACATCGACACTTCGCTAAAAGGTAGCACTTCGGACGATATCGGTACCGAATGTGTCAAGAGACGATAAATGCGCGTAAAATGAAATTACGTTCCAACGAGTGTCGGACAAAGTTTGAGATACATTCGAAGACATGATGTCTAACTGACTGCTGATATTTATTTAATTTTCATTTTAGGAATGATTCGTGAAAATATAAAATGCAAAATAAGAAATCTTATTACGTTAAATCTTAAAAAAGATAAAGAAGCTATAGGAGATAATCGATTAAGATATATCTTATATAAGATATATTTTGCAACTTTGATATTTCTATATGGAATATATAATTAAGCGTTGAATATCCATTTAGTTCTTCTCGTTCTTCTCGATCTACTTAAAAGAAGCGTTCCTGCTTCTTGCTCGTGTGCTTCGAGAATTCATCGCCCGCCTCCGAACGTACGAAAAATTTCATTGCGCCGTTCCTTTTGTTCCCCGCGAATTTAAATTTCCTCGCTGTCCTCCCGCGGAAAGGTCGATTCGGCCGTGGTACCGGCAGGATCGAACAAGAAAATGCGGCGAACCGGTCGCTGTCGCTTTCGAATTCACTCTCACTTCGCTTGCCTTGAGAGAACAGCCTTCTCACCTGCAGCGATCGAGCCATCCCAGGCCTTTTAATTCGTCTCTAAATGGAGACATTGAGTCTCTCCGTTTCCTTGTTTGGCTATCGATGCGCGGCCTTTTTTCACCGAGACGACCAACGTCGCGACGCGAGGCCGCGCGTCAATCAATATGGACGCCCGGTTAGTCAAGTTCGCTCCATTCGCGAATTGGGCAATTTCGCGAACGAGTTTTACAGACATTCAAGGTAACAGGATCTCTGTCTCTCTCTCTCTCTCTCTCTCTCTCTCTCTCTCTCTCTCTCTCTCTCTCTCTCTCTCTCTCTC